>JAJLWQ010000353.1:0-80304 GCA_030570875.1 Citeromyces matritensis
TCATCATCTGTGACGTCTTCCAGGTGGACAGAGTATACACGTTTACATAACTTTTTGTCATCTTGGTAATCCAGATCACTCAACTCATCCAACAATCCCAAGCGGCTAGCGACAGAGTCTGAGTCTGAATAGGAATGGAGATCAAAAAGGATCTCCGGCTCCAACAACGTTTCTCCGTCTTCTGAACATTCCTCTTGAATTTCATCAGGCGGTTCCAACTCTCCATTTCTTTTCCACTTGACGGAATTTTTTAGACCGGAGAAAGTGTTTTTCAGAACGTTGTCAGCACTGCGCACTTTTTTTGAGAACCATTTGCGGTGAGACTTGACTGTTGCAGCTGACTCGAAACCAGTTGGTGAAGGTTCTTTCTTTCCACTGATCGATTTTCCTCTCTTGACAAGAGATCTCACGTTGCTCAGCCATTCGAACTTGGGCTTGTGGGTGGACTCTACGTCCGGCAGCCAGCCATCTGTGGAAGTCGACTGCGAGTACATCGCCCATTGTTTGGAACTTGTGTCAGAGCCATCATGACTCATGGGGTCGAACTCTTGCTCAGCGATAGACGATTCACCCGGCTTGCTAGCGACAACGTTTTCTTCAATTTCCATCTCAGCAGCTTTCATATCATTGTTACCGTCAACAGAGATGCCATCCACCGAGGCATTGAGTGCGTAGAGCACTCTTCCGCTGGTGGTGAACTCAAAAATTAGCCTGTCGATCTGTTGGTGAGTAAGAGGGAACCACAACAGCGGGTTTTCAAGTAGCGAGTAGAGAAGGTCGTTGGTAACGGCGCTTTGAAGCAGAGCGATTTCACGGATAGTGAGCATCGCCTCATGGTTCGGAATGGAGTCAAAGAGACCCGCATAGGGCCAATAATCCACAACCTTTTGTTTTAAGAGACCCATGGACCATCTTCCGCCAGGGATGAACTCCTTGTGAGTTTTCCTCTCTTCGAGGATCGTCAAAGGAGAGATCACTGATCCTTTTGCCTTCTGTGAAAGCGATTCGAGATTAGATCTAGGGACACTCATACCAGCATTGTGAAGCAGCACCGCAGACCTAAAAGTGTCATCTTTAATCGCATAGTTGATAACCGAGATGAAATCCTTTCTGTGTTCCGGAATCAAAATCTCAACACCGGCTGAGGTACAGCTTACAATCTCTTGCGAAGTCTTGCCACAGACGTTTGTGCCATCGGTAAATGCTCTCTTTTCGTAACAGCGTTTTGAGTCGTGGTCGATAACCAGTTTGACAGGAAACTCTACCAATGAACCAGCTTTGTCAGCTTCCTTGATAACAGCATCCACCGGAGGAGGAGAAGCAGCCTTCAACTCTCCCTCGAAGGGCTCAGTAGGGACAACTTTACCTTTGTGGAAGACCTCTTGACGTCCAGAGGCTCCAGCTGGCTTGTGCCCCTTCCCTTTTCCTAAGGAGAGGTTGAATTGAGCTTCAGCTCCGGAGTGGTGGTGACGGTTGATGAAGGATTGTTTGTTCATTAGGTGTGGTGCGAAACTAGTTACACAAACGCAGGGGTCTCCACGTTATGCACGATCCTGCAAGAAGAGTATCTTAGTGCATATCGCACGTGATCAGCGAAAAGGGTAAAGAGATTCACCTAGCAAGATGTGGACATCAATAAACACAGATTTAAAGTGGTTCATGATTCCAAGGTCACGGATCCAGAGGCACGTTTCCAAAGTCATGATTTCGAGGTCTTGGTGAGATTCGAGATGAGAAAACACGCAAAAATTAATGTCGGATGACTTCCTGAACCCAGGAGAGACCAGAAGATATCGCAACTGGCTTGAGAGGTATATGAAATAAGCTGGACTGCAGATTGAACAGGGAATCCATCATGAGGCGTACCATACCGGTGCTCAGTGTAAGAGTCTAGAGTATTCATTCGCATGTGGGAGGTGGACGATTCCTTAATTGACTGCCAGTATCTCCTGAATTGAAGGATGGTGCGCCCTAAGGCGATTTTTTGACATGTACCAGCGTCCATAGTGTGATCTTGTGAAGCGAAGGCGCGGTGCTCGGATGTGTTCGCTCACGCTGAGGATGTTCTAGAAGTCAGTTGGAGGCCAGTGCCTCGGTAATACAAAACAATCCACATTTTTAAGTTCAAATACTGTCGATGTGACAGCTCGCGGCTCGTGGAGCTATCTTTTTTATGTGTCGAGTAGAAGACTTCAAGAGAACTAGCCTTTGGTATGATTGCTGTCGCTAAAAAGTATTTGATTCGACTCATCATTAGGTCCTGAGACGAATTTACCTATACTTTATCATGATCTTAGTTTGAATTCACCATGTTTCGAGTCGTACAAATTTGGGAACTCTCTGATCACACAGCAATCACCACCCCCGAGACTCGAACCTCCGCAACAATGTCAAAGAGATATCTTTCCATCAATGCCGTCAAGTCTCTTTTCACCTCGACGGAAGTGACCAAACCGCTGAGCGGTCTCCCGAAAGTGACAGGCAATGGACCTTTTCACGAAGATATTAGCTTCCTCACGGTTGGGCCGCAATCCAATCTACTTAATGTACAAATGCCATCATCCTCCATACTCAACTTGCGTTATCACGGACGGCAACATGACATCATAACTGTGAATGGCGACATCACGAAAATGTCCACTCAATTGGGCAAAGTTTCTGGGATGCTGAATAATAAGCTATTATTCCAGCAGATAAGTAATCCCTCATCGTTATCTCTTCTTTTGGCATCCAAGCGAGGCAATTTTTTCATCTTGGAGAACTCTGCAGAGTCTTCTTGGAGTGTTCTGAATAAGCCCTCGATCATTGGTTGGTGTGGAAATTTGTTGAACTTGCAAGTGGAAATGAAGAAGGTTTGTTTTTTAAACAAGGGCAAAATCATTTTAAGCCATTCGAGCGAGATGTTTAAGATGAAGATTGAGGAAAATGAGTCTGTTTACGTCAATGAACAAAGCCTCGTAGCCATAAACCCCTTTTCAAGCATCAAAGGTTCTATGCCCAGCACAAGTCTGAGTGTAGGTGAGTTTGATAGCTTTTTTAGGGCAAAATTGTATATAGTCAAGTTTGCAAGACGGGTGGTTGGATTCGTCAAGCCCCGGCTCGATAAGATCATCAAGCCGGCAACCACGGAAGCGAATATGGAAGGGATAGAGCAGGGTCTTGAAGTGAAACTGCCCAATCCTTCCAAGGTAAAAGGGTTGCCTGACTCCTTGAAGAAAATTGTCAATGTTTTTAGGAGAAAACCGGACTCTTTGATAGAGATTCAGGGACCAGCCGAAGTGATTCTTGCTAATGATTTCACTGGGTCGTCCCCGCTTCTCAGTAGGTCTGAGGAGAAATATGTAACTGAATAATATTCCAAGAATTTTTTATGTAGCAAAGGTGATTGTCCCAACACTGAAATGTTGCGGAGGATTGAGTATTGAGTAGAGTGACTAACAGTGAAAAGATTCAGGAAAAACGTGCTGAGCGGATAAATACATTTCTGCGCTGTGTTGGTAATTTTCACCTATCATATTCACATTTTCACAGATGAGAAATACATTCTTTTTCTTTCCAGGGATTGACAACGTTGGCGGGATTTGAACCCACGAACTGCCAGCTAGTATTTTCCGACCTTCAGACTGATGTGGGAACTTTTCGCACATGGTAATGCCAATGTGTTGTTTCAAGACGTGAGCAATTCCAAGCAACTACTTCGCGTCCGCAAGGCAAACACAGGCATTTCGGTCGATGATGTTTTAGGTCATCTTCACTTGTTCCAACCTCTCCTTCGGTATTTCTGTGTGCCTGAACCTATTCATTTGCCTGAAGATGAGTGTATTCTTTTAGAGCAGGCTCTGGGCGTTAAATTAGGCCAGAGAAAGGCTCTCTTAGTTGAGAATGTATTATATAGCACTTACTCATACGACAAGATACGACTGACTAAACACATCAGCATCCATTACCAATCTCCGAAGAGATTTGTCCTGGAAATGAAGCCAAAGTGGCTGTACGACTTTCCAAAAGAGTTAAGCAACTGTCGGAATTGTGCTATTGATATTTCTCGAAACGAGCCTCTCAATTGTCCACTAAATCTTCTACACAATCCAGCAGAGTGGTGCTCTTGGGTTGGCAATAGGTTACCCGATTCCATGTCAGAGAAACTTCTACTTGAAGCGTTTCGGAGGACTGATGTATTCAAAGCGATATACAACCTTGAGAAAGTAGACGACATTCACAGTATGCTCGCAAATGGAACTGTGAGCGATGAGCTGATCAAGTCAATGGTTGTGCGCGATCTCACAATTTTTTTCAAGTTTGATGACCCTTCTACAAGCAGTGATTTTGTTATTGAGAGTACCGGCGTGGAGATCAAGATTATTGACCTAGACTGGAAGTCACCCAAACCTGATAAATGGCGCAAGCAGGAATTCGCTTTGAGAGAGGGTGGATTCTATGAGAGAACCAACTGCAGGCGTCCGTTACTTGAGCGATGATGACTAAGGGTGAAGATATAGCTTTACAGCTTCTGCGTATGCGCGCTTCTTTTCCTGTAATATATTGATGGGCGCTTTCATTCGAAGACCATTGGCTTGTAATAAGCAGAATGCGAGATCCCTCATCGATATGGTTTGCTGCGAGGAACGCTTCGACATCGAGCAGCTTCCGAAAGCCATCTCGCCTAAACATTTTTCCATTCCCACGGCAACTATTTCAGAAAAACATGGGTCACTGCTCATCCGAGTAATGTCTCATTAGTAGCCGCTTTCACACAGAGATGGAATTTCAGGTCGGACCGTCCCACAATTTGAGGTGGGGTCATGAGAATCCCTAGGGGTTTGTGAGAGCCAAAGTGGCAAACAATTTACCAGCGCAGCATTCTTCCACTTGTGAGATTATGATCATTTTATATGCGAACCTCAAGTGATATGAGAGAGTCAGAGTCAATCAACATACCATCTGCAATGTAAATCAATAAAAAGTCTTCGCCGAGTTAATCGACATCTGTCCCTTTTTATCTAATAGTTATCTGTTCTCCAGAAGTTTTCAATACATCTCCAAATTGGCATCCACACAGACAGCGCCTTCGGCGTTCTTGATGTAAAGATTGTACATGCTTGAGTCAATCTTCTTAATGCAAAGAGTGCATTCCGAATCTACAAAAAGAGGGTACGTGTTTTTATAGGTAACCTTCTTCACCACAGCCTTTTTGAAGGACATGGACCCGTTGACCATATTATCCCAGTACTGTAACAGTAAGCTGATTGACAACGGACCTTCCACAAGGCAATTGGGATACTTCTCCACTTCCCTCGTATAGCTACGATCATAGTGAATATAATGCGGGTTGAAGATTAGCCCGCTATACCTCATAGAAGTGACAAGAGACGGTTTAACCACAATTTGGAAATCCGGGTCACATTTTTCCAGTTTATTGGAATTGCCCGTTTCGTAGCTGCCATTCATGTACATGAGTCTTCTTATCTCTTGGAGACTTGATTTCGAGTCCTTACAAAACGTCCTCTCTATATCTACAAGTACGTTACCATCACCCAATATGCGGAACATCTTTACCCTTTCAAAAAAACCGCATGGATCGCCAAATCTGAGATTAGAGCCTGGATCAGACGAGAATGACAGTGAGCCACCTACCCACATTCTTCTTCTGAAGAAGTCTTGCATTTTTTCTGCTGGAGCTTGGAAATTATCGTAACCATCGTTACTACTTAGCTCGGCTTCACATGATAAGGGATTACAATACATAAAATGATATCCCGGCGGGATCAACTTTCCTTTGGAGAATCTCACTTCCAGTCCTTGCTTCCAAGCAGACGCGCCCCGATCTATACGACAGAGATCTTGATATCGAACTTTATGACGATCCAGCTGGGACTGAAGTGTGATGTACATTTGTTTTCCCAGGAATGATGACATACAGTCATCGAATTGACTCCATTTAGCTTTCAAGAGTTCAGCCTTTATCTTTCCCAAGCGATTCATGCAGGTGGCGGTGCAGGGATGTCGTTATCAGGATAAGCTTTGTTGACTGGGCGTAAGATCTGAGATGACGGAGCTTGAAAAGGCGTTTCTTATAAGCCGTACATCATGGTCTGTTTAAGTTTCTCGAATGTTAATATCGTGAGAGCCTGATGAGAGGCCCAAAGGATATTCCACTTTCACATCAGGATTAGGCAGAATGACTTCAATCTTAGGCGCTTATAGGCAAGTGATGGCTGATTGTCACTTCAGACTAAATATATACTTATGGCTTCCCAAAATATGGATAATGTGCGGCTAAAATGGAAAAAATTTCGGTCGCTGAAGATACTACTGTACTACTATAAAACGATTCTGTGCTAAAATTTGAGCTGGACGAGGGGATTGAATTTTTTCGCCGAGAAGATTAGGTTTCTATTCATTCTCGAATCAGAGAAACAACATATACCCAATCCATAAATACTGCTACCATCCAGGTCTGCTCAGTGGCAGATTGAAAAAGCTGAGAGTATACGTACAAAACGGATCCATTCAAAGATGTTACTTGAGGAAAAATCATGCTTTATATTACGTATCTTTTGAATGAGTCAATCCGAATAGAACTCTCAATCTTTTTATCTTGATGAAAAAACCCAATCACTGAAGCAGACCTACCACACCAAACAAATGAAAATGAGACCCATCCCATAAACCGTTTTTCTTGAAGATCTTGTCATAGGATAAAGGCCATCTTCATGAATTGCTCTTCAGAAAAAAAAAAGAAATTTCAACCGATACAACAAGATGAAATGAGAAGCAGCATTCAGTAACATATACAGAAGATGCATACATTGAATTTGCACCTCGAGACTAGTCTCAGTCTATTTGCTCGCCATTCTAACTTCTCCAATGGCTTATGCAAACGCAACCTCCATGGGTAACCGGAAACTTATGCAATACATAGGCTTTGTGGGAGCCACTTTTCTCACTAGGTGAAAACTGATCTCTTCAACCTCAGATTCAAGCAACTTGACAATCTTTGCTCTCATTCGCTGTTCCAATTCCTCCTCGCTCGGCTCAGGGAGATTTGGGTCCCATTTCTCGAAATGATGTACATGGACCATGGGCAATTTGAAGCCTTGTATTTGCAGAATTTGTTCTTTTGTTAGTTGCGGAAAGTTCTTGCTGAACAATCCCTTATACTCATCGACAAAAGTGATTGCAGAGTCAGGTAAGTTCATGACATAGTGGGAGAAGAAATTGGGAATGTCGATATTTATAGGTTCAGACTTTTGTTTCTTGGATCGCCTCTTGGGAATCACTTGTATGAGCTGTTCCCTTTCTCGCCATTCAACCAGTTTCTTGGTGGAGGAAGATATAAACTCTCTTCCATCAACGTTGAAAGAGCGAACAAAAGAACCAACCGCATTTCCCTTAATATTTGTATCCAAAAACTTGACACTTTCAGGGTTCAGGTCATTGGCCATAACAATACATCTTTTTTTAGCTGCAGGAACTGCAAACGGTCCTACGCCAGCCATAACATCACAAATGGCGTCTCCTGGATGGAAAAGGTCCACCAATCTCTGGTGCTCTGTGTGCAAACGGGAATTCCAGTACACTTTGGAGAAATCAAATATAAAACTACAGTCACTCTCTTTTTGAGTAACAAGAAAGTTTTCTTCACCTGCGAGTACTTTCATTTTGAAAGTACGGAAAACCGTGTCTATAGTGTCCACCTTATCTACTACAGTTTTGATTGAAGGGTTCTTGTCGAGTATCACTTGCCCGATGATCGCTCCATACGGCTTGAACTCTTGTTTTAAATTGATGTGAGCGATATGACCCGTCCTGGTGAATCCAGAGGGAATTTCTTCCTGACCATCCTCAGGCAAAATGGCTCGAAGAATCTCGTCTGTCTTCCAGAAACCGTACCCCAGCTCTAGGGTGTAAGGACGAATAGTTCCTTCAGCTTTTCCAATAGCCTCTAAAGTGTCACAGGATAGAACTTTGTCTGCCTGGTCAGGCGAGGTTAGTCTTTCTGTGAGCACAATGGCCTTTTGATCGCCATTTTTCACAATGAAGGGTATTCCGGGAACTTGCAAGATGTCGTGCTTGCAATTCTTCACAATCTCCGATATACACTGTGGGTTACCCACAGTGAGCTGACATAATGGGAACTTTTTGGTGAAGGATGACCGATCTAACGCGCCCTGTTTCTGTCTGGGTGGGAATAAGTGAGATGATAGAGACATGGTTCTTCTCTGCAGATTTCTTAGCATGAATTTTTTTTCGCGAATCTGCTTAGAGAAGAAGCTCATTTATGGGTAGTTCACCATCAAATAACGGTCTAAATAAGTTGCAGTCGACCACAGCGCAACCTCACTAATGGATTGTCAATACCACTTTGTCACGTCTACAGAGAATCGTAAACCAGAGATTTTTTTTTCACTAAGCTCCGCTGTTGGGCTGCAGGTTTTAGTGGAGGCTCGAATATTTGATCTTTGATGATTCAAGGAATGCGAGCAGCTTTACTCCAGTGGGTGATACCTTAAACGATATGCATTTTCTACAGATAGTCTCAATGCAGGGAGAGGTTTTTATGGCACCTGAGATTTTCTGAGAGGGCTCGTATTCGAGACAGAACTTAACTCAGCTCTGTTCAAAACTCGTCCAGGTTCATACTCTGCTTCTTCGTGAGTTTGATCGTGAGCACGTCATGCCCTTCCTTCGGATAGGGGTTAAACGACTTTAACGACTCAGGTGACTTCTGCACTTCATACACTCTTTGTGATAAAAAGACTCGCACTGATTGGGATGACCAAGTCAGTCTTGCCGAAGTATACCATTGTCTGATCATTTCTTCTAGGCTCGAATGATAAAGCAAATCGGACAACCATGAAAAGAAATTGAGACCGTGACTCACCTAGAGAGTCTAGAGACGTCGATTGGCTGGCGTTGCCCGACAGAAACGGTTAGCTTCAAAGCTTTTATCGGTGGGTGCATTCTTCATGACAGATCTATATGTTGTCCTGCAGCATTCATATCAGCCTGTAACTTATGACTTTGAAGCATATCCTGCAACCAAAATCCACTCTCACTTGAGCGCATCAACGACTAGAACATGATTGTCGACGTCACCAACCATTCTGGCACTTTGTACAACCACACTTCTCGTAGGTGGCATCGAAAGTGCATTATTACCAATCGTGTTTACATCACCTGGAATTCGAAATGCAAGTTCGTTGGAGATGTTGAGCTCCTGGTGTGGAATACATCGCATTCCAATAGCTTCAACTCATCCGTTCAGATCAAGGAATAGTCAAGAAACACAGACGCTACCAGAGTAAAACACTAAAGATCTCTTTCACCAAAATCTACTGGAAGGTGCTGAAATCAGATATGGTCATTTTTAAGTTCCCTCACAACTATGTGGTAATGATCCGCAATCAATATCCTCCGCAAAAAAGAATTGCCAGTAATTGACTTGTCAAATGAAGATTCAAAACGTTTTCCTGGAATCATTACATACGCATCTCGACACAATAGCTGAGATGATTTAAATGTTCGAAAACACCAAGAATACATGGCAAGACAACTTCAGATATAAGTGTTCAGTTGAGTTCACTCAATATATACTCAGTCTTCATTCACGGTTCAACCATTAATAACTCCACCCATACGTGCTAGCAAGTCTCTTTTCTAGGTGCTCCTTGGCAGTTATACTGTAACCATGCTTTTCCATCAAATGCCCAGCCCCGCGTCCCTTCACATCACTCACAATCTTGCTCGGCACAGGCTCCAGTCTTGTGTCATCCTCAGGATGAGAGAAAAATACAATACTATACCTACTCTGCCCGGTAGCTTGAACGTGTTCGGGAAACTTTACACGGTGAATTGTAGACTTGAGTACTCCGTTTGTCCAGAAACTGAGCTGGTCTGCAATATTTACAACTATAGGAGGACCACTGCCCTTTTTCTTGAAAAATTTGCTCGCTGGTACAAAGGGAACTTTTTCCCAGCTGTTACTTATAGGAGATAAGATCTCAAGTCCGCCCTGGTTTTCTTGCTGAAACAATAAAGTCACCCCACCATAGTCAGTGTGGGCACCGGCACGAATGGATTCCTGGGGCTCGAACCCCTTAGGAGAAGGGTAGTGCAAAAAGCGAAAGGCTGAGCCGCTCGGTTTATCCGAGCTGTGCCTTTGATCAAACCAATCGACACCGCCGTCCTTTTCTTCGATTTCGAGTCCCAACGCAAGTAGTTTGAGAATTTGGCTAATCGTTTGACGGAGCTTTATGATGGTCTGCGACACGAGTTCCTGATTCTCAGTTGCTAGAAGCAATTCAGGCAGCGGCTGAGGTGTTGTACCGTTGGCTAGGTCCAACTGCGCAAAGTTGAAGCCTTCCTTCGGGTCGCCCTTTTTTTTACCTGGATTGGCTTCGTCGAGATTTTCCGTTCCGAATCCGGTATAGCCGCAGTTATCCTGTCCAATGGGGTACTTGTTTTTCTCTTCCGGGCTGAGCTGGAAAAATTCTTTGGAAAGACTGAAGAGAGCATCTACTTCCTTCTGAGAAAAATCATGACCCTCAACCATGAGGAAACCCTGGTCAATTGCCGCTTTCAAAAGCTCGTTGGCTGTGGCCTTGTTGAGCTCAGAGATGTCTACAACTTTCAAAGGGTTGTCAGTCATTACGCGGAATATCAAGATAAGGCTGCGGAAACCGGTTTCCCGAAAGGTATATAGTTATCCTCACACCGTGCATGCTATCTGCATAAACGTGCATGAAAAATCCTTCTCGATAAGATCGCTTATCTTACGGCACTGGAGCTCCGATGCACTTTAAAACAAGTCTGTCGGCAAAGTTCTCATCATCACTTCTCAAAATGCCTACTAAGCAGCTTCAAATCACCAAAGATAGACTCGTAAACACCATCCACGAAACGGCAGAGTTTGGAAAGAAAACCAGCTGGGGACCCCACCCTACCCAAACTGGAATGTGTCGTTTGGCTTTAACTGACGAGGACAAGCAGGTGAGAGATTGGTTTGTGGAGGAAACGAAAAGTCTGGGATGCACCGTGAAGATAGACGAGGTTGGTAACATTTTCGCTATCTACCCCGGTAAAAATGATGGGCTTCCCATCGGAATTGGCTCCCACCTTGACACACAGCCTACTGGCGGCCGTTACGATGGTATATATGGAGTACTGTCCGGTTTGGAAGTTTTGAGAACTTTCAAAGACAACAACTATACGCCTAATTACCCTGTAGCAGTCATTGACTGGATGAATGAGGAAGGCGCTAGATTTCCTATGAGTATCATGGCCTCCTCTGTCTGGGCGGAGAACATTTCTAAAGAAGAGATCTACAAGATGAATGCTGTAATTGGCAAACCTGTATCTGTGAAAAGCGAGCTCGAAAGAATAGGTTATTTGGGAGACGTTCCAGCTTCTTACAAGGCCAACCCACTGAAAGCGCACTTCGAAATCCACATCGAGCAGGGGCCTATACTGGAGGACGAAAACAAGAAAATCGGTATTGTGACCGGTGTCCAGGCTTATGTATGGTACAAAGTTAAAGTGTCTGGTCGTGCTCAACACACGGGAACAACTCCTCTCAACTCCAGAACCGATGCTCTTCTTTCCTTTTCCAAGATGATGGTGAGAGCCAACGAACTGGCTTACAAGTACGACGGACTGTGCTCTGTTGGTATTCTCAACCTTGAACCTGGCAGTGTCAACGTTATTCCGGAGGAGGTTAACTTTACTTTGGATATTAGACATGTTTACGACGAGAAACTTCAGCAGCTGCTTGACGAAGTCAAATCGGAGTTCCAGAGCATTGCCAAAGCTGGCAATGGAGGCTCGTCCCTCAGCGTAGAGTTTGAGCACATCTACACTTCTCCAGCCGTCCATTTCGATGAGCAGTGCATCAGCTGTGTTCGTGAAGCTTCTACTGAATTGTATGGGGAGTCTCAAGTGAGAGAGATTGTCAGTGGAGCGGGCCACGACTCATGCTCTACTAGCACCAGGATACCCACCTCGATGATCTTTATTCCTAGCAAAGACGGTATCAGTCACAACCCGGTGGAGTACTCCACTCCTGAGCAAGTGGCAGAGGGGTTCGAAGTGCTTTTGAGTGCTGTGGTCAAGTACGACAGCCTGAGAGTGGATTAGTTTATAAAGTGCATTAATTGATTGATAATACAAGGGATTGTTTGTTAGTATATGGTTGCAGAATGGTTTACTTGCGAACATCTTTCATTTCCGGATAACCTTTTCAATGCTTAGGGATTGATTGAGTTTTGCCAAAGTGATGGTTGAAAGTTGAGGCAGATAGACCTAAAAAACAACCGTTTATGTCTTATTATTAAAACGGTCACGATTTCTTCGTTTTCAGGATAACCGAGGCACACGGGTTTGGTTTAGTGCTGGAGGTGTATAATATTTTGTAGATCGATAGCGAGACTTTTATGTGTCCAGAAAGGCCTAGAATAATCTCCTTATAGAGGGATTTCGACAGAAAAAAGAGGCAATAGTATTCTTGGTTTCACGTTTCCACGTTTGCTATAGGACTTCAGCAAACCCATTTTCAAATACAAGAAGCCGAAAAGAAAACTATCAACTCAGTTGATTTCACCTCCGTGCAGACCAAGTTTCCCATGTTGTTCAAGCAACTCTACACTTCTTCGATCTAGATCGGCGAAAAGGCTCAGGTTGGAATCAAACCTCCGTTAATTAGCCTTGTGACGTGCTTGCAATACGCCACCAAGCCTTACATTAACAATGAAGGGGGAAGATATGACGCGAAAAAGACTCCTAGAGACAGTTTAGAACTTGAGCTTGATAGAAGGAAAAAAAGCCTCCTGATCTTCGCCACCGGATCACACTTGTCTTTGTGATACTTCCGCATGATGCCCGCAACTCCTCGAACTCGACCAGAAATCGTCCCCTTTCGATCAGCCAACGCTTCTTGTTGAGTCGACGCGCTGACTTAGAAGCCTAGATTAATGGCCGACTTTCAATGAAGTTTCGTGGAAGGTACATCTTTTTCTTTGACATGTGCTTTGATAATGAGGGGCCCTATGCATTTCGTATGGATGAGCAATAGTACAACAAAGGAAAGAGTAGGATACAACATTTGAAATCTTGTTATACTTGATCTTCTCCAAATTAATCAGCCTCATTGTTCATAACTACAAGCGAGTGATTGTCTCATCATCATTTTGTAATATTTAGTCAGCCTTACGCGAACGTCCGGAGATAACCGGGAAATTCGGCGTTTAGGCACGTTAACCCCCGAGCATAAATACACACAAGTTCACTCATTTTCAATGAACGTCTTCAAGAAACTCTTCAGCGATACGGATAAAAAGGCACGTGAGGAGATCAGTGGCATTGTTCCTATTGCCGAGTGTCCTGCCGAGTGTTCTGCGGAGGAATGCTCTACCAAGTTCCCCAGCTCGGTCAAAATCGAGACGGAAGATACACTGTGGAAGTCCACAAAGCCATATAAACTACACTGTCTTGTTGCGACGGGAAAAACAGACTGGCCGCATGACGCATTTGAAGAAGAAGGGACATTAGCTCATGCTGTGGCTCAATGGGGTGGAAGATCGGACATGGCTGATTTAGCTGGAGGGAAAATAAACGTCAACGTCACCTCTTTCCATTCCGAAAGCTCTTCCACTTCTGATATTCTGTTAATGCCATCTTTTATATGGATTAGAGACTGTCCGATTGAAAAGGTGGAATCAGTTCTGACTGGTTTATTGAAAATTATAGTTAACCGGGATAAATTGCCTCAAGAAGTTTGTTCTGTCAGAATTGAGCCATCTCATTTCAAGAGCTACATTTTTTTGTGCTCCCACAGAACGAGGGATAAACGGTGTGGCATCACTGCCCCACTCATGAAGAAGGAGATGGATTTATACTTGAGGGAATTGGAGCTTTATAGAGACTTTGGGGATGAAAGGCCAGGCGGAGTACAGGTTGGGTTTATCAATCACGTAGGAGGACACAAATACGCGGCCAACGTTATCATATATCTGAGCAGTGGTGAGACAGTATGGCTTGCTAGGTGCAAGCCAACCAATGTGCGACCTATTATAGACCAGACGGTGTTATCAGGAAAAGTGTGGCCTGAGTTGGTTAGATTTGTCAGTAAGGGATCCCCTGTTAAATGGTGAGAATCGCGATGAATAGACGTGTTAGTATATGGATGTAAAGTACTTGGACGAAGCAAATAATGAGTAGGCCGGTCAAATCATGACCATTATTCTATGAGAAAGAGTCATTCTTCAGATTTTATAGTCCAGCTAGCTTCAAATATAGGCGAAAAGTTTTTGTCATAAGACTTATGCCTGGCTATTTTGGAGAGATTAAAAAGCGAGCTTTAGGTTCTCAGATGTGTAAAGACATTGTTTATGCTTTATTTTGATCTTGTAATCTAGAGCGGGTGTTTCTCGAAGAAGAACATTACCAATAGACGTCGCAGGAACGTGATTTTGAGTGCTCACTGAAGTGCCTTCGGAGACCAGTAAAATACATCAACATGTTGATTTTGCTTGTATTCAAGATTAATTGCAGACACCAATAAGATCTTCACTCTCATCGATTGCCACATCACAACTCATCATGTTCTACATACAAAAAGGATCTCAAAATATTCAACCTCGTACGAATAGAGTCAATACTCTGCTTGACAATATCCTTATTCTCGAGAAGCTTTGAGAGCCTCTTGATCTCATTCGCAACAAAGTCTCCCTCTCCTAAGGATAGCTTGTGCAGAATTTTTTTATAGTATGAGGAGACGGAATCTTCATCGATAAGCTTCAGCTTCTCCATACAGGTCTCAATAATCTGATCTCTGTGCTCCTTGTCAACCAGTGCTAGCCCCACAGTCTCTTGCAAGTCTGCCATAATTCCTGCCTCCTCTGTAAGATGGCCATGCAAGTCCCTGCACAGCCCAGACTTTCTGTTTGCAAACTTCACAAGGCTCTCGAGATCTCTTTTGGAATCATAAGCTTCAAAGTCGCCTTTGTCTACATACACGATTTTGGGGAACTTGTCTACATTGTACTTCTTTAAAAGGGCATCCGAGGGTAATTCTTCCACTTTTACTTCACCAATGGTGATATTATCATCGACGTAAACCTCAGCTAGCTTCTCCCAAATGGGAATTACCCTCTTACAGTGCTCGCACCAAGAAGCAGTGAAGAGAACCAATGCACGATCATCTGTGGGAAGCGAGTCCTCGTTCAATTGTACAATATGCGATTTCTTTGGTTCAGAAATGTGAGTTTTGAGGCGCAAAAAATTAAGCAAACTTTCCGTATCTCTGGATCCCTCGTACTCCAAAGGAGTTTTGAGTGCATCTGGAGAAAACAGCATTAGTGTGGGGTAGTATTGTACATCGTATCTTTTGCGGACCTTTTTGTATTTGTTTGCGTTTATCGAGACGATTTGAATGTTTTCTTCATCTGCGAGAATCGTGGCCAATTCCTCGTAATCTGGCTCCATTTTTTTACAGTGAGAGCACCATTCTGCGTAAAACTTGACAAGCGAGTACTTTGAAGGGTTCAGTACCACGCTGTCGAACTGTTTGTCTGTCAGCTCGAGCACATTGGCAGCCAATGCGATGGCAATGAAGAAAATTAGTAATTTCATTGTGGTCGTGTGTGACCAGGTTATTGAGTAGTTTAAAAGTGGCTGCCAAAAACTTGAGCATTTCCAGAGAAATGTCTGATTGACATAATCTGTGATTTTTGTCTTTTTTAATCAAAACTACTCTCCAGTACTTGAACTTTGTCATAAGCAAATTTGTTCTGCTGATTCAATTCGTCAAAGGCTTCATTGCCTATCATATTTATATAGAGTCAGCCTTCCAGACCTAAAGCAACGAAGATTTTTGCTAAACCGGAAACTTGAGAGTCTGAACTGAAGGCCATATGCTTGAGAGGTAATAAGTTGATATAAAAGCTTGCGAGGGAGCAGGAAAATGCTCTCGTTTGAATCATCTAAGTGAGCGCAAAAGTTTACTGGGTAAAATGTGTGACCTAAGTCAATCTTGTTATTTCTCACAGTCTTTCGTTTAGGGAAGGCATCGAAAATGCCGTTCATTTTTGGAGAGCTCTCCCTTTATTGATCTTTGAAACTACGGTAGCCATTGCGGCTTTTGCGGAGATAACGGACACTAGGATCGCCTACAGAGATAGGATCAGAGCCTCACCCATTGTATGAGTATACTTGATGCCGAAAAATTCACTTTACCAGCATCTTTGCTTGATTTAAAATCATTGTTTTCAGCATAACTGTGAGTATCTGTCCACTGACCCCAATACCTCTGACCACTCGCTTTAGACTCTCTAACATCTCTACACCGTCGTGCACCAACCGCCCCTTATCTGCAACCATGAAACTACTAAGTCTCATCATTGTTGCCTCTCTGACCGTCATTGGGACCCCATTGGCTGTTCCCTTCAATGAACTATCCCTGGCTATGGACAAACTGGGCTCTTCCCCCTCTCACTTGACAGATGATGTCTTGTACGTGTGGGGCCTCATGCAGCAGAGTCTGGGAGCTGAACAACTCAAATCTTATGTTGAAAACTACAAGCAAATGTCACCGGTTCCACAAATGAAGTTTCCAAAAGTCAATCGTGATTTTGAGCTGGTTCAAATGCCCAAATTTAAAGGCCACCAGCTGCGAGTCAAGAAAAATGTCCCCGAATCGCTTGGGGTGGACCAAGTGGCTCAGTACTCAGGATACTTGGATATTCTCGAGCAGGATAAGCATTTTTTCTACTGGTTTTTTGAATCTCGTAACGATCCAGCCAACGATCCAGTTATTCTATGGCTCAATGGTGGACCAGGATGTTCGTCTATGACTGGTTTGTTTTTCGAGCTTGGACCTTCCTCCATCGGCAAAGACGTGAAACCCATTTACAATCCCTACTCATGGAACACCAACGCCTCAGTCATCTTTTTAGAGCAGCCCGTAGGTGTGGGTTACTCCTACTCTTCAGAGCAGATATCCTCCACAAACGCAGCTGCAAAAGATGTCTATATCTTCCTGGAACTGTTTTTCCAAAAATTCAACCAGTTCAGTAAGAACCAATTTCATATTGCCGGCGAATCGTACGCAGGGCATTACATTCCCAGCTTTGCGGCCGAGATTGTCTCGCACGCGGATCGCTCTTTCGACCTGACCAGCGTACTCATCGGTAATGGTATCACAGATGCCCTTGTTCAGTTTGCCTACTACGAACCCATGGCGTGCGGGAAGGGGGGATATCCTCCGGTTATTTCCGATGAAGAGTGCGAAGGGCTTATTGAAGCGTATCCTCGTTGTGCCAGGCTTTTAGAAGCTTGTTACACCTACGATAATACTCTTGCATGCCTTCCTGCTTCGCTTTATTGTGACTCCAAGCTTCTTGGTCCCTACTCCAAGACTGGCCTCAACGTCTACGACATTAGAAGAGAATGCGATCCCGACACTTCTCTCTGTTACAAAGGACTCGATTATGTAGATGAGTACCTGAACAAACCAGAAGTAATGGATGCGCTCGGTGCAGAAGTAGATACATACACTGGATGCGACGATCAGGTTTTTAGAAACTTCGTACTCACAGGTGACGAAGCAAAGCCCTTTCAGCAGTACGTCGCACAACTACTGCATTACGGCGTTCCTGTGCTAATTTACGCAGGAGATAAGGACTATATATGCAACTGGCTGGGTAATCTGGCATGGAGCAATGCTCTAGAATGGGAGTTTTCTCAGGAATTTTCCTATCAGAAATTGCAGCCTTGGATTTCCGCGGCTGGAGAAGAGGCAGGAGAAGTCAAATCTTATGGAAACTTTACCTTTTTGAGGGTATACGATGCCGGACACATGGTTCCATACGATCAGCCAAGCAACGCGCTGGATATGGTGAATCGGTGGATTGGGGGTGACTACTCTTTTGGGTATTGAGCTTTTTGGAGAGAGATTAGACACACTGTCTGTGAAGTTTTTTAAGAGATTTTAAGCACACCATCTGTTGAGTTTATAAAAAGATGCTCAGATGTTTCCTCCTCCGGGCATGCATACTAGAGGGCGATATCTCCAGCAGAGCCATAAAAAGTATTCGGGAGCATTCCCCAGTTGCATGAAAAGCGGAGCAACTTTCATCGAAGAGGTCACTTCTTCGTACACGAAACAAGCTTGAAAAATATTAACCTCAAAAACTACCTAATCTTTTGCGTAGGCCTTCGTGTAGTAATTGGAGCTGTGAATATTAATCCGTACATCTGTCTCTTTGACAAATATTCCCAATTAATTTTTGACGCTGTATAACGAGTACACAAACAAAACATGGACTTTGACAAATTAGCACTGGAGTTGCGATGGTCTGATGAGGAAGACGCACTTGTAACCAACGAGTCAGAACTCGACTATCTCAATAGTGAATACGAAAGAATTGGCATCAGACGGCCCCTCCAGCCTTCCAATGGCAGGAAAGACAAAGAAAAAAAACAAAAGGTAGTTGAAAAAGAGCTATATGCAGAAGAAGCGCAACAAAATGAATCAAGCGACCAAGTTGAACCTGACGTGCCTGACCGATTCGAAAATGAAGGAAGCACAAAGAAAGGATGGATTCCAATAATATCGAGTGTACTTTTCATTTTGCTTTGTCTGTCAGTGATTCGTTTCCTCCCAAAGCCCCGTTCAATCGAGCAGTATATACCTGTTGAATCTCTCACTCAGGTCAACGAACGCTTTCAAAGCTTTCAGTCTTCTTTGACGGAACTCTCGAGAAGCCAGGACAAAATAAACATCGATAATCAGCAGCTGACTGAGCTCGTTAATCGAATACATAGAAACTTTAATGAGCGCTGGGAGGTCGTGGTAAAGTCTTTTGAGAAGATAAATCAAAACAATAGTGAACGGATTTCGGAAAATCGGCATTTGAGAGAATCCTATCAACGGATTACAGACGCAATCAAGTTTCTCGAGGATAAAATCTCAAAAGTCAATAAGTACAAAGGTATTGATATTGACAGGTTTCTCGATGAAATCTATGCAAAAATCGATAAGATAGATCTCAGTCTAGAGGAGAATAGTATAGAGAAGGTGGAGAAAATGGTGCATGACGTTGTCACCGCTAATAGAAATCCGGATGTTGATTTTGATTTCATGGTGGAGAATTTGGTCGATAGGGAAGTGAATCGTAGGATGCAGGATCTCAACTCAGATTTGGATTTTAAGAAATTCCTGAGGGAAAATGAGTACGAGCTCGTCAAGTATATACGAGAAAACTCCATAGAGGCACTGGCTAAAGATCAGGTTGACAAAATGATTGATACTGCTGTGCGCAGTTACAATCTGGAATTTAAGAATGAGCTCAACACTGTGAAGTCCTCATTTTCTCATCGGCTAGATGACCTCAAGGACAAGCTCGTCAAAGCTTATACTGGCAGAGACTCCTTGATTGATTCCACATCGGATGTCTTGATCAAAGAGATGATTTCCAAAGCTGTGAATGCGAAATTAGAACAATCGCGATTCAACTATGCAAATTTCAAGACTGGGGCCAGAATTATGGGCCATCTCACCTCTCCCAATAGAAAAAGGGATCGAAAGTTTGTGTCAAGAGTGATGTTCGGGTGGCTCGACTTTGTTTCGAGACATTTCTCAAACGAGGAGTACGACAGTAATTCTCCTGTGAATGCCATTTTGCCAGATGAGACGATGTGGCAGTCTTACTCGAACACAACTCAGCTAGCCGTCAGACTCTCTGATGCGATATACATAGACGAGATCACTCTTCAGTACCCTCGATTTGAAAACACGCTGGCATGTGCTCCTCGAAAAGTTTCTGTCCTGGTCAAGCCAAAAGAACGCCAATTAATCAAGCAATTGAAGTCAGAATTCAGTGCCTTCAACCAAGATTTCAAATCCTATCTAAAAGAGTACACCAAAATTGCAGAGTATACGTATGAGCTGGAGGGGCCTGCACTGCAAAACTTGAAGATACCGCAGCTGAATGCTTTGATCAGGAATGTGGTGGTGTTGGTAGAGACCAATTGGGGCGATCCCGATAAAAACTGTCTGAGTAGTGTTATGGTTTACGGGAGCAAGCAAAGAGATGAGGCTTTAGGTGATGATGAGGTTGTGGGGTAAGTTGGTACACGGTCAATGAATTGAGCATGCAAGTACTATTGAAGCAACTTGATTGATCGCCCGCCAAACACCTGGAGGGACTTGAAGTGGGTACTTTAATAGGAGGCAGACATGAACCAGTAAGGATTTTATTGAAAGAGCTTGCCATGACAAATAAAAGTCGAGAACAAGGCTCTTGTCCGGCCATTCTCTCTTGTCACATATGAAGTTGATCTGTGGTGCTATGATTTGCTATGATCTACGTTTTATAGTTTGATGATTAAACAGCTTATTTTAAATAGCAAGTCCAAAACTCTGATCACCCAAGTTGGCTTGATGACTGACTCTATATTCATGAATGTCCCACATTATGGGTTGCAGCTATTTGAGATTGAGAGAAAACTCTCGTCCCAGGAGTGTGCTACCGAATATTTCAGTCTCTGATACCTCAACCTTAAAGAAAAATAGGCACTAGTGGCGGATATTACCTCAGTTCTGCGAGATTTTGACGATAAATTCACTCAACGGCAATAATGAGTAGACTCATCTCAACAAGTTCATCAGCATTTCGATTACCTACTCGTCAGTTGCGTTCTATCTTCAGCTTCTCAATTGCACATCCTCTCAAGTGTCAAGAGGTTGGAGTTGCTGAACAATATTACGAGGGCTTTGATGTTACTGCAATTTACGGTGGCGACAATCCTTCCCTACTCCTTAATGATCCGAGTCAACAAAGCAAGATGATTCCAAATCGACAAGCACCGTACTTTGAGGCCTCCAAATTGTGCGAGATGGGCGGCTCATTAAGAGCGCCTCCTCTGCAAACACCCCGAACAGCCTTACTGAACAGACTAGGATAGAAACATTGTGAATATGATGTGGACTCAAAGGAATGACGATCCCCCAACGTGGCTCTCTCCTTATAATGTCACTTGTTCAGCGAGAAAACCTTCTCGTGGAACCCCTTTAGCGCCGGTTTCTTTCAAAAAAACAATCAATCAGCGGTAGCCACATTTTGGGGGAATTCCTCAGTCAGAACGTCTTTTGACAGTCGCTCAGCTAAATCACACCCACACACCAGAAAATGGGTCAGGTGAGATTCGACATCCGGAACCTCATTTTTATCTCCAAAACAGACCATCTGGAATGCCCGATTTGTCAGCAGCCATACTTGAACCCTTATACCACTGTATGTGGACACACCTTTTGTCAGGAGTGTTTATGGGAGACTCTCCGACTATCTCCGAAATGTCCCCTTGATCGAACTCCGATCAACCGAGAAAATAGATACGATGTTAGCCCTGCTCCAGTGATTGTAAAAAATATCACAGATGAGTTGCAGGTGAAATGTATATACGATAAGAAAGGGTGTGAGTGGAGAGGTGGGCGATGCGAGGTAGAGTCGCATTTGGATCGTGAATGTGGTTTTTGTGAGGTGGAATGTCCTTGTGGTTGTTTTCTGGAAAGACGGTATCTCAAAGATGAAGAGTGCGCTCATGAACTCATCAGTTGCAATTTCTGCAAGTCAGAAGTGGCCAAAATGGATATGGATGAACATTTAACGGAAGCGTGTACAGAAAACCTGATCAAGTGCGTAAATTGTAGTAACAAGGTGACTGCAAATATGATGAAAATACATCAACAAGAGTGCGATAATCTGTTTGTCCCCTGCTCAGCTCAAATGTACGGCTGCAACTGGAGGGGATCAGAGAAAGCTCTCACAGCTCATTCAAAGGAGTGTGCTCTATATAGCTTGGTTCCATATCTTGAGTGTCAGGCAAAGAAAACAGATGAGGTTACTAAAGAGAATTCCCGCTTGAGACGACAGATGACTATGATTTTGGACGGCGTGATCGGTGGGCGTATGGATACCTCCCATACTGCAGAGGCAGACTACTTTCACCTTATGATGGAGATGGAGCGAGTGCAGCTGGATGTAGATAGTCTGAGAAGAAACGACAACACAGTAGTGCGAGGGCTGGTGAATGATTGTATGGCTCTGAAGGACGAAATGAGCAGCCAGAGAGCTATAATACATAGCCTTCGAATGCAGTTGCAATTTCTCATTCTGGAGAGAAGAACTGAAGCGAAGTTGAATACTAAGCTGTGAGTGGGGGCATGTACTTTGTGCTGTCTTTGTGCCCCTCAAGCCCCTTGTGGCAAAATAAGATTAGCCTTTTACTTGCGAATTCCTAGTTTTGAGTCATCAATGATATTAGTTGTATTGTTAGGATGTCCATATGACACGAGTCTGATCGTTGTAGACATAAATGTATTAAAACATCTTTTTATCTCTGGCTATGAAATACGCCCACCCAGACTTTATGACCACAAGGTACATTGTCTAGAGTACGAAAATGATCGAAAAAATCGGATATACCATTCCTATTAAAAAAAACTACTTCTCCTCAGCTGAAGATGAGTTTTCACTCTCTGCAGGCTCAGCAACTTCCTTCTTGTTTTTCGGCACTCTTGCAAGCCAGTAGAAGAACAGGGTGAAGAAACAATTGATGGCGATGAAGCAGATGAATATACCCCAGTCTCTCCATTTCTGATCAGGATTCACGTGGATGTATTCCAAAAACGTGTTAGTGGAGCTCATGGGACATAAGCGACACATGTCAGTCGCATTCTCATCCACAAGGTATCCGCCGGCAGAAGACATGTACGTTTGCAAATACGAAGCGCAAGTCTGTCCGCTTGGAGGAGGAAACTCGAGCAGTTCTGTTGCGGAACACACCACATTTGTATCGGCCACAGCAGCCGCAAGCACACCCGCCACCCAGTAGGTAGCCGGACTGACTCTGTACATAAAGATCCAGAACCCTGATGGGTACATGAGAACACCACAGAAGGTCAACGACAAGGTGAACAACAGCATCGCAAGATTGGCTGCGTTGTCAGCGATTTGTGATCCCGCCACACACGCCTGTCCCAAAGTTCCAGAATAGACATACCACGCAGTAATCATAAGCCACATGTACGCGCCACGCTCGGCAACGGAATCCGTTGGTATGGCATTTCTATACAGGCCCACAGGGTAGTACCAGCAGAAGAAAGTGATCGTACCCATTAAAAAGTTCCATGGAACTTCGACAGTGATTTGGGCGAGCATGAAAGCTACCCACGAAAATGTCTTGGAGGGCCTCTCACGCACTTCGTAAAGATCACGCTGGAATACGTACTGCGGCAGCATCTGCTGGATAAGTGTGTTCAACACAACCATGAACATGAATACCGAAAACATCTGATTCTGCAATCCTTGCTGGGACTTGTCAGCCATGAAGAAGGAGAAACCATTAAAGAGTGCAGAGGCAATTGCAAGGAACGCTTTGGACCAGATGTAAAGAGGAGTTCTCCAGTACTGCTCGAAAACACGGCGTGTGACCCAGACGTACTGAGACCACAGCGGTGAGGCAAACTCGCTATGGGCAGCATCAGAAGAGGTCTCCTGAGTTGCCTTTTCCCGACCTCTGTTCTCCATCTCTGCCAGTTCCCTTCTTACTTCTGCTCTTTCTGCAGACTCCATCCACACCTGATGGTAGTCCTGACTGGCATGAGAACCTGGAGCGGCTCCAATGACCTCCAACATCCATTCTGCAGGATTGGCTTCCTGGGGACACTTAGGAGCTCCATGTCTCTCGAAATACGAAATGAGCTCGCAACTGTTTTTACCCAAGTTTCCGAAATAAACAGTCTGGCCACCTCTTTGCAAAAAGAGCAGTCTGTCAAACTCTTGGATCAGCAAAGACGAAGGCTGGTGAATTGTGCACAGAACAGCTTGGCCGTTGTCTGCAAGTTTACGCATCAGCTGACAGATAGACCAAGCGGTCTGCGAGTCGAGGCCACTGGTGGGTTCATCCAAGAATAGCAGCAGCTGAGGCTTGGCAGCCAGTTCAACACCAATTGTAAGTCTCTTACGCTGCTCAACATTCAGACCTTCACCTGCAACCCCTACTATGGCATCGGCGTACTTTCTCATTTCCAAAATGTCAATAACCTTCTCAACGTATTCATCCTTTTCCGACCGCGAAACAGAGCTTGGTTGACGTAGGTATGCAGAGAACCGCAACGCTTCACGCACGGTGGACGTTTTGAGATGCAAATCTTGCTGTTGAACATACCCGGTAGATCTCTGGAACGAAGGGTCACGGAGATGGCCCGACACGAACATGGACCCTGTCACGACTCCCATTGTGACACGATTGGCCAAGACATCCAAAAGAGTGGTTTTACCAGCTCCTGAAGCACCCATTAAAGCAGTCAATGTACCAGGCTTGACCCACCCGTCAACGTGGTTCAAAATGCGACGTGTCTCACTCTTGATCTTGACATCATAGCACACGTCTCTCCAATGGAAAGTATCTTTTCCAACTACCAGATCGGCCACCTGCGAGTCACCAGCAGGCGCTGATTCAGGGCCCTTTTCGATATCTTGCAGTTTCTTCTCCTTTTTCAGCTTACGAAGAGTGCCCTGCTGGAACAGAAGCATTTCTCCCTTTTGCATGGCCCCGCGGTTGTACTCTACACCGACAACGTACGTCACCAAGAAGAAGATGATGAATCCAATCATGATCCCAAAATTTCTCCATTTGTGACCGATGCGGTAGTCGTAAGACTCAAGGATATAGCGGGTTCCGCTCAAAACAGAAGAACCTGGCTCACTACCAACGGCAGAACATACCCTGTTTGCAAGGGGAACATCGTCGTATGATCCGCCCGAGGGAACAAACTGCGCGCACTCGAACTCGCGCCCGTGAAGCTCGTTCAGCAAAAGCGACTCGAATGCGTATCCTACGGGATTCAAATAGTTAATCCATCTAGACCAGCCCAGCATGTTTGGGGTTGGGATGGTGAAACCGGTGAAAATGGTGAGCGCTAGAAGAAGGACGGAAGCTGGAGTCATGGCTTCTGGCAGCGATTTGAAGTAAGCACCCACCGTTCTGAACAAGTGGGACATGGAAAAGGTGGCACTGATGTTCATCAAAAAGTAGAAGAAAAACCGTCCTGGGTTCCTCCTGAAGTTCACCATAAAGTAGTACACCAAGTTAAAGGCGAGAGCTGTGAGAAGCTTGGGTGGGATCTCGGTAAACACAGAAGCAAATGCATCGGCAGAAGGATGGTACATTGCAAACTGTTTGTGTTTTTCAACAATCGGTCTTGCCTCAAAAAGAAGCATGATTTCTAAAAGTGAACTGAAAGCGTTGAACAAGACAGCGAAAAACATAGCAGCGCCTCTATAATAAAGGGACCCGGTAGTTTGGTCTAAATTGTAGAACAGGGAAGATATAATCAAACCCATTACAGAGTTACCAACAACCCCAAAAAGCGTAATAGAAGGGTCACCTTTTGTTCGCTGTAAATTACGCTTCATCAGTGCTCGGATTTGCATAAAGTAAGATGCGCGGAACGATGATCCTCCGCGTGTGTGTTTTGCCTGGCGAGCCTTGTGGGCAATTTGAAACTGCTGTGAAGCTTCACCGCTCTTGGAACGGCTCAAATATTCGTCCACACGGGTTACAAGCTCGGCGTACTCGGGAGACTTGCGCCAGTACTCGGAAAACTCTAGCGGGGTTTGTGGTACTTTGTCTTCATAACCAGCCTTGGCTATCCGTTCTCCGGGACTGGTGACAGATGTCAAGTAATCAGCGGTGGTTTGACGTGCAGGACACTCGTACCCCATATCTAAAAAGAACTTTTTCGCCTTTTCAGCAGGTCCAAAATAGATCTGGTATCCTTCGTACAAAACAACAACGTTATCGAACAAGTCATACGCATCTTGAGAACACTGATAAATGGCGATCAAAGAGGTGGTGTCACTTACAACAGCCGATGTCTTGATGGCACGAATGAACTCCAACGCTGTGGCAGCGTCCAAACCTCTGGTTGCGTTATCCCAACATTGTAAAGAAGACCCAGAGAGCGAAACCTCAGCAATACTGACTCTTTTACGCTCTCCTCCAGAGACACCACGCACAAGTTCGTTACCCACTTTGGTATTCTTTGTGTGAGACAAACCGTACATGGCCATGTAGACGTCCATCATGTGCTGAGCGTACTGTTGACGAGTCACTCCGGGGGATCTATTTTCTGGGGTACGCAAAGTGGCGGCAAACTCCAAAGTCTGTCCCACGCTCAAATGTGGGAAATGAACATCCGACTCTGCAGAAAACGTCACCTCTCCTCTGTAGTGATCTCTTATATCTTTAGGCGTGAGTCCATCATAGGAAATTTGTGAATCATCACCTATGTAGAATCCATAAGTCTGTGCTGAAATTGTCTTTAAAAGTGTGGAACACCCAGCTCCCGGTCTTCCCAAGACCACCGTCACTGTACCTGGTTCGATCAAACCATCCATCGGTTTCAAAATATCAAACTCGCGAGACTCGTCTCTTGGAGTAACCAGGTCATACAGAAAACGACCCAATTTAACGGGTGCATTTAGTACTGTGCTCTGGTAATCAGCATCAGTAGCAACACCACTTGCAACGAGGTTGCGGTATCCGATTCCCAGACTGGTGGGCTTGTAGTACTCCGGGTCCGAATCCATTAGCTTTTTCAGATTCTTGACCCAGAACCGAGCCTCAAACTGGTCACTATTTGGGTCGAGTCTTGGGTCAACATCCCCGGAAAACGTCTGAACACCTGGCACTTGTGACATCTGCGACATTGTCCTGACCAGTTCAAGAGACCTTGCCCTGGCAGCAGGATTGGGATGATCGTCCTCGCCCGTGAAGGTCCTCGCCAGACCCTTAATATTTTCCTCGACGTTGTGATCGAAACCACGGTACTCGCCCACTGAAGAGTGGACAGAGATTGTGGCTGCGTCTGTCATAATTTTTTTACTATCTAAAACCAGAAAAAGGTTTGTTTATGTATGATTCGGCTCTCGGACCTTGATGGTTCCGTTCCGTTGAATAAGCGGAACATGGTCCATCCGATGTCCCGGTTTCAGAGGGTATGCAGGGTGTTGATGTCCCGCTTTAGGAGTTAATAACAGCGTTATCTCCGGACAGTGGGGCTGTATCCGTACATGAGGGTACAGCCGATGATGACTCAGCGGAAGAACACTCGGAATAGCACATTTCTGTAATCCGAGGAAAATCTCAATACCCACACATGGTTATCTTCATTGTTACTGTTCGGGATTAAATTACAATGAGAGCATCGATGAGCGTCAACAAGCGCCTTGCTTGTTACAAGGTCGAGTGATGGTATTTGCCTACGAAAAGAAAATGAAACCTTTTTAAGTGCTGAATCACCGATTATTGTTGTTTTTCGGACATGCCTGGACATTCCTGTCAACTGATTTCTGCTATCATTGGCCTTTTCTTGACCAGATTACCAATTCGTTTCTTATATAGAGCATGCAGAATCCGTATGGTGTCTTGAATTTATGCTCCTTTTAAGGTGATCCCGCGTCACGATTACGCCCTACATCAAACGATAAATGATTGTTTCGTTTAGCCAAACGCCTTATTGTATGGCCGACAGCATGAAATGGTGTTGGAAAAGGAGCTATACTCAATTTCTTTTTCTTATCCGGTTTAGACTTGAAATGCTGTCTGTAGTCTACTGCAAGGTTTGCGTCTAAAGTCAGGCCACGTCTGGATTGAACACACGAAAGAATAAAGCTTGGTTTTCCTTGAGCTTTATGCAGCTCCATCCGGCTGAGAGCTTCATTCGAGGCTAGAACTAGGCTAATCGGGAGGTTCTCGCATTGGCGCCATGCAGTATGTGCAGAGGATGCATGGGCTTCATTTGGACTGATCAAAGACGGAAAAGCCGCCTACCCTACTCAAGTTGCGAAAGAGATATTCGGGACGACATTGACTTTTTCCCGGCTACCTCTCTGGTGATTTTAGTTCTTTTCTTTTGAGCGGCATGCATTGTCACCTCTTGTTTTCACCGTCCTTGATTTTCAGCCGAGAATCTTCAAGATCAACGACATCCGGATCATCGTAATTTTACTCTTTCAATTACCTATTTTTCTTGACAGTGCAAAAAATCGTGCGGCTGGGGCAGTACAGAAAAACGTGATTTTTTTTTATAAGGCTCAGGATTAACGAGGTGAAAAAGTATGGCTTCCGTGAGTTTAATCGACCGCATCTCTAAGCGCTTGTCTAAGCTGTTGCATCATGAAAAAGGATCCAACGAAACTCTCACATCTGAAGACAAATTACAACAATCCAAGGACAAGTTTTACAAGGCGACACCGATGTCGCTGGATGAGACCTTGTGTGCTGCTCTTCCCTCCAATATCTTTTCCGGGTACGACCACTTGACTTTGTATGTCTCCAACGCCAGAGTTTCCGCTTCATTTTTCGTTAGCATGCTTGGATTTGAGCCCTATGCTTTCAAGGGGCTCGAAACAGGATCTCGCTCAGTTTGTTGCCAAGTGGTCAGAAACAACAGCGTTGTCATTCAATTTACTAGTGCACTCACTTCAGTTGTGGACCCGAAAGATCCAGATGCGGAAACTGTAGTTGCGATTCACAAGCATCTGCAAAAACACGGAGACAGCGTTAAAGATGTGGCTTTCACAACAACTGATGTGCAAAAAGTGTATGAATCAGCGTTGAAAGCCGGTGGAAAAAGTCTCATGCCGCCTATGACAATCGACAACTCAAAAGATGGCTCAATCGTATTAGCACGTGTATGTCTATTGGGAGACATTACACATACCCTTGTTGAAAGAAAAGACTACAAAGGGTTCCTCCCAGGATACGAGAAGTATGATGGAAGCACTCGGTGGGATTGGATGGCCGATGCTGTTTCGTTGAGGGCACTTCCTGCTGTTGATCTTGTTCAAATTGACCATTGTGTGCAGAACCACGGCTGGGACCAAATGGTGGCCGCCTGCCAGGTTTACGCAAACGCTTTTGGGTTTCATAAATTCTGGTCTGTTGATGAGAAGGACGTCTCTACTGAGTTCAGTGCTCTTCGGTCGATTGTAATGGCCAGCTCTAATGAAAAGATAAAGATGCCGTTCAATGAGCCTGCCGAAGGAAGATGTAAGTCCCAGATCGAGGAATTTCTAGATTTTTATGAAGGCCCAGGAATTCAGCACGTTGCGCTGTTGACCAATGATATTCTTTCTGCCGTTGCTGCCCTACGTGCGCGTGGAATTCAGTTCATATCTGTTCCGGACGCTTACTATGCAAACCTGAAAAAGCGACTGGTGGGATCAACAGTTAAAATCAAGGAACGAATGGAAGAAATTCAAAGACTCGGAATTTTAGTGGACTTTGACGACAATGGATATTTGCTTCAGTTGTTCACCAAGCCCATGGGGGATAGGCCAACGCTGTTTCTTGAGATAATTCAGCGGTGCAACCACAACGGTTTCGGGCAAGGCAACTTCAAGGCGCTTTTTGAAACGTTGGAGCAAGATCAGAGATTGAGGGGGAACCTTGTTTAGTGTTGATAGTCTATCAGGAAGAGAATTTTCTTTTCGCTTGATTTGTGCTCCTCTTGCTTATCTTCGAAAGTATCACCTTAGCGGCATCTTGTATGGTGCAATTTCCTGCAGGCATATGAGAGGCAGCAGAAAAAGGGAATTGAGCGAATAAAAAAAAAGAAGACAGCTCCCAAAAGTTTCTTTAATATGCAGTCTATCATCTAAACCAGCAGGCATCTCTATCACCTGAAGAATTTTCCCAGCTACTCACCTATATCATCCACCGAGTTATAACCACCGATAAAGGGACTCAGTAATGGCGAGAGTGTCTCGTTCACGTCTATAGCCTCGTAGATGGCATGGTCGACGGCCTCTCTTGTAACGGTTTTCTCTCCCGACTGATTAGTCAATATCAGCGAGCCGAAAATCATAGCTATTCCAGCGTAATAGCCCATTCCGCCCATTGCGGTGTGGTACAGTAGTGAATCGCATACCATACCAATGGGGATTCCGGAACAGAGAGAAATGGTTACAAGGAAGGGAGAAGTCAGAAACATAGCCAGCACAGACAAGTAGTCCGAGAGAGAGTTCATAAGCCCGGCACCTACAAGAGCTATCCATGTTTTGCCGCTCGGCCACTCAAAAGGCGACACCCCCAAGTAGTCGGAGAAGATCAGTACGGGCCAACAACCAATAAGCACGAAAAATCCAATCATCCCAAATACTAGTCTTTCCTCGTCCGGGGAGAGACCTCCTAGCTTTTTCTTCATCAACACCATGTAGCAGGCGTATAAGAAAGCGCCACAGAGTGCGAAAATATCACCGAGTAAAGGATTCGACAAAGTCTCGTTTTCACTGGAATCGCCCAGCGCTATAAGCGCCACTCCAATCAGACTCACCACCAACGCACCCACTTTATACGTTGTGAACGACTCAGCTTTGAAGATAGCACCCACAGCCAGCACGAAAAAGGCCGATGTCGTAGACAAAATTGCCTGGTTGGTTGAGGAAGTGAACGACAGGGCAAGGCTGGAGAAAAAGTTACAGAAGTAGTAGAGTATGGCTGCTTGAAGGGCAACTTTAGCCAGACTGATGTAGTTGTCTGAGCTTCTACGGAAAAACTCTGGAACTAGGTATATTACAAAGCTCGACCCAGTGATATAGCTCATGAGAAACGGCTGCGTGAGGTGTCCTGATTTGATGGTGAAATTGTTCATTTGTAGCCCGATCATCCATGTTAGGATCATCAAGACGATTAGAAAAAGTCCAAATTTCCACCTTTGGTGTTCCTCTTTTTCGAGCAAGTACACTGCACGCCTGGCGTCCCTCGAGTCGTGAACTGTGAGCAGATCACTGCGGTCCGTACGCACAGGCTCGATAGGTATAGAGAGTGTGGATCTAGCGCGTTGCATGGGGTGGTGCAGGGATTCCCTCGCGGCTGATTAAGCTCTAATGATTGCAAGACCAGTAAAAAGTAGTAACGATAAATATACGATAAATATGTCACATCCTCATCCTTTATGATTAGTGTCGATTTGGCCCGCTCTTACTCATCTCCTTTGTGGGACATATCAAAGTAAGTAGACAGTGAGTGAGTGAATATTGGATGTCTGAATCGATTTCTATTCAGCTGCCGCTTTTCCATGTTGGGGAGGGGAAACCTTTAAGTATTACCATTTTCAGCCTAGCAATAATCTTCTGTTGGAGATGACCACCACGACTTCAGATTACAAGGCAAGTCGTCATCGCAATTCACTCGTTCCACTGCATTGGAGATTCCAGACAGAGTGAGATGATTAGTGCCACAGGCTCAAAATCTCCTGAAAAATCTACTCCACATACACGGCACCTTGAAACAGAGTGTTCGAGCGGTGCCTCATTCTAAAAAGCAAACCCGGGTATCAGACTCACCTTCTTCATTATTCAAAGGATAGGTGTTTATTTGCATCGTACGACTTGTCTATATAGACTGTTTACGTCCTTTATATCCTAATGGATCTCGGTGATCTCCGTCCTTATCTCTGACATTTCGGCTATCTCCGAGGCCGGGGCGCGCATTCACGTGTTTCAAAAAGTCATTTTCTTCTTTCCCTTGATACAACTGTAATTACAAAAGTGCGATTCCAGTAAATTTGACTTCATAGACAGCACAGTCCCAATGTGAGTTGGTCCATCTTCAAATAGAAAGGCTGATTGATTTCAATTTCGGACCAATGGACTCTCTAAAAATGGTAGCATTGACTTTTCATTGTTATTTGCGTGATATTCTACAAAAGCCTAGTGAACCTGATCCAGAGCTCAAAATTTGTAATTTTTATTCTAGTTTTCGTATCACCTTATAGACCAGGACGTGCCCTTCTGCAAAAATGATCTTTCACATTTGAGAGTCATTTCTAAGGTAAACCCAAACCGCTGCATGTTTCATTTCTGTGGTTTATGTGTTGAGAATATTGAAAGGATTAAGGACAAAAGAAAATCGATGAGCATAACTATTTCAATTCGGTGCAGTGGACTTTGCAATATTCTATTATTTGATCTCACAACAATGTATGGGCCTGAAAGTCAAAAACACACGAAATGTTCTTAGTCTTTCGAGCGACTCGATTGGCTGATCTCTATGTCACGAAAACGAGTTAGTAAGGCTAAAATCACTAGCTTATTTTATTGCCATTACCTTTGGTGAGCGCTAGCAAAGATCAAGTGCATACGCTCTGAAATACCGGCAGAAACAGGGGAGGTCTGTCCCTTTGATCATTAATAAACCGCCATCAGGTATGACATAACTCAAAACTCCATGAATCCTAATGCAACATCATCGTCTGCTAGTGGATTCAGCGGAGTGTTCATGCACTCCATCGTATCAACCCCCGATAGATCGAGCATGAGCGATGATGGATGAAACATTTCGTCTGGAACAGACGCTGATACATTTATCATGCAGTTTGAGTTTTGCGGGGTTTCGTCCAGCTCCTCAGCCACGTCTTTTAGAAATTCATGCAGCCCAAAGGAAATGCCAGTGTTCTGGGCCTCCACGTAGTTCACAGCTATATACAGAAGGATCTTAGTACACATATGGAGAAACGAGCATGTCTCAGTATTGCCAGAGGAAAGCTCCATACATATCTTTGTCATGAGCTTTACGTCATGCACCACCTCCGGTGACTTGCATAGTTTCAGGCTGATCCTAAAAATGTGGGCAAACGCCGAAAAGGGATAGCTTCCAAAGCAGTTGATATAGCTAGACTTTTTCTTATTGATATGCTGGAATATCCGCAAAACAGTTCGGCTGCAGTCACTTCCATATTGATGACACTTTTGAAGAATGGCATACGAGAGTGGAGCGAAATGCTCTAGCTTCTCAGTTGTGCCCATAATCAGAAAGGGCGACAAAACGATACGATTCACCGTGGAAACCAGGTGAAGGAATTGAAAGTGCAAACTCGTCAATCTCATTCGTACGCTTTCCTCTATCATTGGATTGGAAAGCTCCAGATGAAAAACACCGTCAGAATCCGGTTTGTACCTCTGCGGAATCAAAGAATACCAGTTGGCGAAGCCTCCGTTAAGCGTTTCGAGAGATATGATGACTTCTTCAAACGTGAGCTTGCTCAAGCATTTTATAAATGCCTGGGCCTTCGGAACGACAACTGTAGCCATTTCAAGGCTGAAAAAATGGAAAAACTCGAGCTCATGATCCGTGAAACACGTTTCGATCATACTCGCAATTACAGGAATGCGACTAGTGCCACTGAAAACCTGATCCGAACTTTTCCACACAGAAGCAAAATCTGAAGGAGGATCCACCGTAATGTCGTCATCATTCCACAAAACAGGCTTCCCAGACTTGAAGGCCGAGTGTTTGTCAAACGTGTAGCAGAACCAAAACAGTCTTTTCCGTTTTTCGCTTTCCGCTGTCGAAAGATCTCTATAGGATTCTCTTGAATGCAAACCCAGCTCTTGTGAGAACCTAATGGCTGTTGCCAACAAGATAGAGCTTGCCTGGGTGAAAACGCGTGTTTCTACATACCAAGCGAGTAGTAAAACCCCTTCTACACCCTTGATTCCGTCTCCAACGAGAGAGATGTGATGGTAATAATAGAGTGCATTTAAAAGGTACCGTTCTGCAATCCCAGAAAGATCTCTAGGGTGGCCTGTTGTGTCCGAGGCACCATCAACGCTAATTGCAAGGACGGTGTTCAGGATGAGAAGCTCGGAATAAGAAACGGTGGATGGCTCTGTGGCATAATTGAAGAATAACCTCTCGAGCTCTGGCTCATTATGGGTGAGGAGAATCGGACGTTGACAAAGATAAAAGTTACCAATAAGCTGAGAAGTGAAAGTCTGCGAGGGGAAAGGATAAAGCTGAGCTCGTTCTATGGGATTAACCCATTTGCCCATTTCCAGTTTGGACCGCTCTTTTGTCAAGACATGAAGCTTGTTGAGTGGCTCCAGATACTCAGAGTGACCAACCTGCTTCGTTATCCATTGACTTGATACCAACGAGAAAATGGAGTAGTTGGAGTTGGCAAAAAAACGCTCAGCTGAGGTTATGATCACCTGCTTCTCGAACTCAAAAGGGTCCCACTTGGACTTTTTCTGTAGCTGTGCTTCCAAAAAAGCAATTCGATCTAAGAGAAGGTTGGTATCGGGTTTTTTCATGTCTGGCTCAGTCAGCTTCGGACGACCTCTACGGGACACATGCGAGTAGGTACACGTAAGATTGTTTTTAAGACACGATGAACAGCATTCTCCTTCAGCGCCATCGCATTTTATCTTTCTCAAACGGCAGCAGTCACAGGCTTTGGGGGTCCGCTTTCTCTCCATACACATCCGGACATTCTTTTTTTCTGACTAAAAAAGCTCCAAACTGTGTTCTTTCTCTTTAAGCATGTGACAATGATCTTGATGATCGCATTGTTAATGTTGATGATCCTATTTATCAAGGAGGAAAAAGTTTATCACATTGCTCCCGGCCAAGCTGTCCCAGATTACAGAGACCGACTCATGATCTCACTTTGCATCTGTGGAATTGAGTAGATTGTACCAACCAGCATGACTGATGAAAGAGAAGTCCATTTGGGTGTCCTCATTTATGTATCGCGAAGGCTTTCTTTCAACGATTGTTAACAGTATGCAAAAAAAGTCTCGAGATTTATTTCAACATGGCTTGATGTTGCTGTGGAAACATGAAAATGCTGTGTATTGCCGCTTTTTTCTATGGGATTGAGCGCTTTACCCTTAGTCATGGAACAAACTGCAGTGTTTCGCATGAACCAAATCATGGAAAACCAGCAGCTCAATTTCTTGGAACATCATTCCGACGATTCCTCCACAAGTTTAAATAAAGTCTATGAACCGATGACCCTCAAATCACCCATTAATATCACACCATCCAATCTCTGCAGTCAATTTCTTTTTTACAGCTGATAGCAGAACTGACGAAACGGTGGCTCTAAACAATTCTGGCCTGATGTGTAGTTTCACTCAATCACCATAACTGGACCAACCCGCTCCAGTCGCTCTTCTGTCTCTTCTCCCAATACCCACTCTCCCCTGTAATAGCCTCCCACGAGGACCCCTCAGGCGTCTCCACCTCCTTGAAAAAGGCTGGAGTATGTTCTTTTCCGTCATTTCTCCTTTGCCTTTGCAACTCTTCCAAACGCAGCTTATCGCTTTCTGCGCCTTCCACGTCGCCCCTCTCGTACTTCCGCTGGTCTGGACGAAGCCGCGAGTCGGTGGGTGCCATCTCACCATCCTCGACACTAGTTATATCATTTAAAGAAGCGGCAAACTCAGTGAAACCAAATTTGTGTTTGGCATCCTCCACCAGAGAGCCAACACACCACACGGGGCTCCCACCGGTTGTGGGACTGAGGTGCGAGGTCCATTTCCCAGAGAGACCAAAGGGCAGCTGTGAGTTAAGTCTGTTGAAACAGACAATGTTCAGCTCCTCACTCCGGCCGGAAAACATAGATCCGGCTTTAAAGGTTACAACAGCTTTGCTTCCATCGCTGCAATGAATTTCTATCGAGTCTGAGGGCTCAGAGTATTTCTCGCCAGCAATGAGGTTTCGCAGCATCGTTACCGGCTGTGTCCACTTGTAGACATCGCCCGTAGACTTGATGGCAAGCAAGACTTCGCCCTTTGTGGTGATCTCAGCAGATTTCCCCCATAGTTTCTGGTCCGGCTGAGGGGAAAAGCTTAGAGTCCAGTTGGCAGACTCGGCATATATGGCCATGACAGTAGGTTTATGACACACTTTCTCTGCAATCATTCTAAAACCGAGATCCTCTCTCACTAACTCAAACGTCTCGCCCAGAAGTGGGTTGAACGGCTTGCGCTGACACCGCTCTTTCACTCTGAGCGACGAGAGATTAGAGACAGCAAAAGCTGCAATGTGAGCAATCTTCTCACCAGAGTCTTCCGCCTTTTCTAAGCTCGTGTCGATGAGGCCGCAGTACTCAAACATTTCAGCATACTTTTGCAAGAGAGACAAAGGCTCATTAGCGCTGACGGGCATGGTGATGGATGTAAAATCCTTGCCCACGCTTTTGCGCAAAATGGAAGCCATGGACGGAGGACTCACATCGCAGCGTGGAATATCTTTTCGGCGCTCAACGCTCTCAAGCAAATACAGAGGATAAAGTGGCACTGAATTGGAAACAGGAACCGGTGCGGGCACAGATTCATCTTCTTCTCCCTCACTAGAGCTGGTCGATGAGGAAACCTGCGAAACCTGCTCAAGAGCATCGTCCATTGGTTCAGCTTCTCCACCATCCAGACGAACGACTCCACTGTTGACCTCATTGACAAAATCATCAGCATCGAAGAACTCCTGCGAAATCGAAGTCTCGGCCGATTTTCGAGAATTTGACCGGTCCAGCTTGACAAAAGATGAATCTTGAATCAGCTGAGCGACATCCTTCTGCAAAGTGGAAATCTCCCCTTGCAACTCCTTCACAAACTTCTTCCTGTGCCAAAACTTTTTCTTCTCCTCTACACTGTCTACCATTTCGTACAACTTTGTGAGTTTGGTCTCAATCTCGAGAAGCGGACCAATTGACCCGCCATTCAGCGCGGGCTTCCTCAGAACAGGTGCCTCTTCCTCCGGCCGCGCTACAACTCCACCATAGTTGAGCTTCTTGACAAAATTAAAGGCCTGCACCCACACATCCCAGTCCCTCTGAGAAAGCGCCTTGAGGTGCCAGATCTCCAGTCCAGAATCCAACACAATTGTCCGGTTGTGGTAGTCAGCACTGACAACTACACTTTTTATGAACATGTTTCCCCGAACGTGCTTTGAGCTCTCGTTTAAGTAGTAGTTGAGGATTCCGTACTTAAAATTGAGGACGAAAAACCGTCTGTTGAACTGCTTACCAGCCTTTTTGCGCTGCTTCTTCAACAAAAATCCTTGCAAGTACTGTCCGCCCTTTACTTTCAGAATTGATGTTTTGGTGGAAGCCGATATCTTGGATTTCTCTGCCTGCTTCCCATCTTCGAAAGTGACGTTGAACTTGACATTGTTCTCTTTTTTGTGATCCGAACGCGCGATAGAAACGTTCTCATCGTTTGACACAAGGCGATTCTCACCATGGTCGGTTTCCTCTATGTACTGGTTGAAAAGAATTTTCTTGCCTACTGTTTTGCTGAAAGAATTGTCAAAGACGAACGCGTATATACTGGCTTTTTGAACTTTGAATTGATTCTTGACCAGTTCGTCTCCGTTGATGCGACCGACCCATTTCTGTTGCTTCAAGTTGCTGTTGTTTAGCTTCCCTTCCAGCGACACCGTCTGCAGATTTGTCTTGGGCTTCTCCGCATCCTTGTACGTGTATATTCCAAAGTTTATTGAATGTTTGAGTGGCTTTATCTCGTAATTTATCACAGAGTTCTCAGGCGCATTGATCCATTTGATCAGGTATGATTTTGATCTCACCTCCAGATTCTCCATGTTGAGATGCAGGAGCTTGGTTCGAGTCGATAGGATGCTATTTTGTGAGGGCGTAGGCTCACCACCCAAGATCTGAGATCAACTTAGAATGCACAATAAATAATTGCTTTGCTGTCAGCTCCTTGCAAAATTTGGAAACCCCCTTTGTTTACAAATTTAAGGGATTAGTATGGCTTTCTTTGCTAAAAAATCATGCCTAGTGTTGAATCATTATGACCTCGCCAAGTCTGTGCATCATCATCTCTGTAAATCTTTACCCAGTCGATTTCAGCCAAAATACAGCAAGTAAAGCCATAGAGCATTAAAGTCTACTACGTGAATTAGGGAACAAAGAGTCACAAGAAATAAATCGACAGGGTGGTCCAATAAATTCTCCAGGTTGCTCAATGGGTTATTTCTTCTTCAACCTTTCCCAGCGATAAGCATACGTCTGAAACCGTCTTTCAAAATCCAAACCACGTCACTGATAAATTCACTACAACCGTATTTCCGTTTCTCCGGAGTCACATAAAGCACTGGAGTGTAAGGTGCATAAGTTACCTCAGGGAATTTAATAGGCTCTTTTTCTTCAAGGTCTTGAAAAGGCGCCTCATTTTGTAAAGAAAGCTTGACCGCAACCTATGGAAGTCCTCTTGTTCAAAGTTGCTGAGCTAAGCCCGCAAATATTGAAGGTGGTTGAGATCTAAACCATTGGAGAGAATCAAAAAGTGTTACGAGAGCTCAGCCAGCCAGTTTAACTTTCAGCGGACATTATTTTGAAGCTCATCACCAGAAAAGGACCGTAATAATTGTTCCTTGTATACATTCAGACACCACTTACGCACTGAAGGCGGACCAGGAGGCGGTGTGCGGGTTATACATATGTTTGGTGGTACGGTAAGCGACCTCAGACGTGAGTTCGAGCCCTCCCGGGTACACTTTTACAATTGTAGTGCGGCGCTACCATGTTAGAAAATTTTTTTTTGCAATTGTTTGAGAATTTCGAGAGTCGGAGTCAAATTTCTGCTGAACCTATGTCAAAGCTGGTACTTGTACGGGAGGTTGAAAAAATTCTTCTCAATAGTTTTTTTTTGTGAGTACATAGAGGTGACGCAAATTGTGCTTTTATTCGCAATTGAAATGACGTTGACTACCGGTGATATTCAGCCGGAAAAAGCTTTAACTAGAATTGGGTCTCAATATAGAAAGGAAAAGGGTACGTCAAACGGTGCTTAAATCCAAAAAGCAACTATCACACTCAGATAAAGAGATATACTTTTTTATCCACATAGAAGTTTCATTATAACGATATACAAAATATTTTATACCTCCAACGTACTTATGTTATAGTAAAATCCAGTGACCAAAAATTCAACACGATCTCAAATGATGTTTATACATAAGGCTTTAAAACGCGTTGTTTCGTGGAATACAATTCAGTCACAGCTGGACACGTCGCCTGAATCCGCAACCATAAAAAATGCTCAGGTCATCTTTCGGCTCTTTATTCAGCGGTCAATGGAACACTTGTTTGATGACCTGTGGTATGAACGTGCTTCAAAAGCTATGAATGAACAAGTCATACAGGTGTTGAAAAAGTCAAATCGCTTCCTTAGGAAATAAGCCTTGACCACCGCAAACGAACTACTTTCGGGCTTTGGAGACTACTAAAATGATATTGAGGACCGTAGAGCGAGAGTTGTACAGTTCATATATACAACTGACTTTTCAGTCAATAATCTCAATCCTCCAACTCCGAAGGATTGTATAAGTTTACAACTCGATGAGAACTACATATAGAGTGCTCTAGATGACTTTCCAGCCGAGCATGTTAGTTTATCACTCATGAAATAAGGCTTCAACCGCTTGAAAAAAGAGTCGGCTTGATCTGCTGAAATCGCCGGCTCTTGACTCTGATGAGCAACCCCGGTGACATATTACTTCCCAGTCGCTATTTCTGCTCATTCCCCCATGCCTCCGTAGACGATGAGATAACTCTTGTGCCTTTTCCGGCAGCTAACAAGTTGGTCTTTCATCAGGACTAGACACCACACAGATAAATGAAATTGTCTTTTTCTACCTATCTGCTTAACATGAATCAAATCACCACCGATCTGCTTTCGATCAAAAACTAGAACCTCGCCACAATCACCTTCCAATATCCTCAGTCTCTAAGAAATCCCTGAAAATGGCCCCCCGACTATTTTTGCTGATTTTGTTAGCAATAATTGTTTGTCTATCGATTCCAACACCCGAAAACCTTTTTACAACATCGTAGTCTATCATGGGTCTGGATATAGCGGTTTTTTGCTCGGAAAACTCCTCAAGTTGTCCCGTACGGTTGAGCCTCGGGTTGAGCCCGGCAATGTGCGGCTCTTTGTCAAAGATCTGCTGTTGAAGCACAAATAATCTTCTATAGGTCTGCTCACTGACTGGTTTGACACAGTAAAACGACCCGTCAACATTGGAACCCAAGGCAAAAAACGAGCGGGAATTGCTCTTAACGAGCTTCATCGCATTCGTGGTACCGTTCAACCTGAAGACGCATTTTCTCACAAGCTTTTGCCCTTGAAGAGATAGTGGGTCCTCCGGATCATATTTGAACAGATGGAGTATCTGCTTGGAGTCCGCTACAAGAATGTACAACTCTCCACTATCTACAATGAACTCGGCACAATCTACTCCGAACCGTGAAACGTCTTTTCCCAGCATGATCATGCGGTATGGCTCTGCGTCAAATCCAACAAGCACTAACCCGCGAGTCGAGTCTCCCAAAATGACCAAATTTTGGAAGCTCTTTGCTTCGGTAACATAAATAGAGGTATCTACAAAGGCCACTGGGACCACAGTATTATCCTCCTGCAAATCACGGACAATGACCTTTTGACCCTGCGACACAAGAAACCGTCCAAAGACATCGCAAACAGAAGTACAAGCACCGCGTGTAGACTCAAAAGTGACCTGCTTGAACTTGTGGTTCGTCTCGGGTCTTCCTGGCTCCGGAATGATGTCGATGATCTCGTACACACGGAAGCACCCGTTGGAGCTGAGGTCCTCGATACGGTACTTACCAGAACCACACAAAACAAATTCCTTGAGCTGCGGAGCCTGCCCAGGAAAATGAGTCATGGATGTGTCAAGCGTTACGCTCTTGACGGACATCCCCACCTCTGTGTCCTGGAGCTCAATTCTATCAATAACGGTCCATGATATGGGTGACACAAGCAAAAGAGAGCCGCGAAAAACGTTACCGGATGGATAGTTGGTGTCCGTTCCCACAATGATAGACCCGTCTTCATCTATGCACTTGTAGGGCATTTCGCTGTATGTAGAAACTATATACGTGTTGGAGGCTTTGTGATGGGCAACGCACTTGATCGTCTCACCAATAGTTAAAGAGCGCACAATACGAGTGTTGGAGTAGTCGTAGCCTTCTTTCAGACTGGGTATCTGAACAATCCGAGCGTTTTTATGACTATCCACGAAAATCAGGCCATGGGAACACCCAATCTCCCCACTATGAAAGCTCGCTATTGACAAAACCGAGAGTGCAGTGAACTTGAACATGCGCGCCACAGAATTGTGCTGTTTGGTTATGAAAAAGCAAGTTACACCCGTCACAAAAACCACGTCACCAACATCACTCCCACCGACATCTTTCAAGTGCACAAGTCTTCTCTCTATCGCTGTGCCCTGCGGGTAAGCGTTATCGGGTGCACCAGAGGCGGGGATCTTGCAAAAGTCATTTTCTTTGCACAGTTTGAACTCGTTATCGAAAAAAAGGCTGTACAAAACAACTTCTCCTCCAACAGTGAGAATGCACAGGTACTCGTCCTTGACACTTCCCAAAGTGCAAAAAACAACTTGCTTTACAAACGGGTCTGGCGGGTTGCTTTTGTTGGGATTCAACAAATCCACACTCACATACTCGGAAAACGTGTCGGCGCCGCACAGCTCGTACACTTTCTCTTTGTGATCCGGGGAAAATGCCAAAATGCGATTGTCTGCCGTGGTGACAAGAAAAACAGCTAGCTTGTCAAAGTTTCGAGTTGTGGCAAAGGGTGCGAAATTAATCAGCGACGAAAGTGAGACATGACCATTCACCAGGATGATATCCGAAAGAACCTTTGGAGTGGCGGCTTTGCTAAGCTTGTGCTTTATCTCCACAACTTCCACCTCCTCGAAGGCCACCTTTTTCGAGAGTTTCCTCCGCTTTTTATCATCTCCACGCACCACTTTGTTAACCTTCTTTGTGGATGTTTCCTCTTTTACGCTGTAAACTTCGCATGAGCCTTCTTGGGTCGTCACAAGCACATATCCATGATCGATGCTGCAAAATACAATCTCGTCCTCAAAAGTTGGGGAAGAGTCCAAGAGGCGAAATCTTAAATCATAAACACTTATGCTAGTGCGTGTAACATGCAAAATACACTGGCCGATGACTGCAATTCCCAAGGTTATTACACTTTTGTTGAAACCAGACGGACGATAGCTCCGATATTGATCCGAGATCTTGAATATCTCTGTCTTGTAATTCTCCCAGTCCGTGGTAACGAGGAACTTACTCTCGCCAGAAGTATCGTGCAGAACCCAGACCCTGTCTAGGTCATTGAATTTTAAAGAAGATTTCACCGTTGGCTGAACCGAGGGTAATATCATAGACAGTTTTCCTGTTGGACCCTCACCGCCTGAAGCGACAATAGCCTGTTCTCCGTTGTTTGGGTGTGCGAGTCCGAATGGTTTGACAGGAAGAGTAGATGGAGCAAAATCAAACGATGATACTGGACCGATGTGTAGCAGGGAATCTTCCGCCCTCAGCCTCAAATCTTTCACATCACGCGAGTCTTTAAGCGAAGACTTTTCCTCCCCATACAAGTAATTATCCTCATAGAGTGAGTCGTATTCTTTGTTTTCGTCTTTTTGCTCACCTGATGGCGCGACAGTCATTTCACCGTAACTAAAGCCCACTAGCTGGTGATTATGAGCTTCATTGCCGATGAAAAGTAGAGAGTCAGACACTCTCGTCATACAAGAAACGCCACCCATTAAGCTCTGCCAGGACGTCTGAGATAGGGGTATTTCTACAATATTCTTGAGCACGACTCCGCTTCCTCCAATTCTGTCGAACTGAACGGCCCACATCTTGCCATCTTTTGTTATGCACAAAACTTTTGACTCGTCCAGTATAGAGAATTGCGCTCCTTCGAGTGAGATTTCCAAATCGATTTGACTTGACAGTTTGAAGGAGGTGGTTTTTTCTGTGAATTTGTTAACCGCGATCCCTCTGACTGATCCCATCGTAGTCACATGGATCAGCTCGTTACATCCAACTAAAAGACAGCCGTTGAGTGGGCTGGCCAGGGGAATGATACGCTCGCAGTCGTATGGCAATTGCGGTATGTCAATCACAGAAGTGCACGTTTTTGACTCCAAATTCAAGCTAAGTACCAGAAGCCTCACGCAGTCTGTTGAAGTTTCAGGCTTCGAGATGGTTCCTGCCCAAGTCTGGCTCAGTGGAGACGTCAAAACGGCAAGTGTGGGATCTCGATAAGAGTACATGAAAGATATATCTACAATTTTTTCAATGGTGGGGTCCAGTTTGGCAGCATTCATGACAAATGAAGACTTGAATATCGGCACCAACCCACTTGTAGGCTGGTTTTCCTCCCTATCACAAAAAGGCAGAAAAACAAACAAGTCCTGGTAGAAAAAACATCCACACAAACTATTCGGATCAACCACCATCTTTGAGTAACAATCTTCAATATCTGAGAAAGTGAGCGATTCTAAAAGCGGCTCATATTGATGCAGACTCACAGTGGATATGTTCAGTGAGGTTTCCCACTTTACCAAAGAGAGTTTGGCGGTCTTTGTGCAGATGAGAAGGTAATCCTGTGTTGGGGCTTCTGCTGTCCTGACAGGCTCTATCGCAGTAACAAGTCCATTGAGTGAAAACTCTCTAACTAGCGACAGCTTGTGCGTTTTTGTGAGTCTCACGTTGTCAACCTCGTCTATAAAACTATCCTGATTCAAGTTCAAAGCCCCCTCACTAACAATCTCCTCCGTGGTGGTTTCCACAATGTTAAACACCTGCAGAACGGTTCCCTTGCATAAGATAATATTCTTCTGCGTGGGTGACGTGAAATTGCAGCACACGGAATGGGAAATGGCTGTTGGACTGAAGAATTGGTGATAGACGTCCATAAAATTCACATCCCTACATCGCGGAGAAGCTGAAAAGTCAGTGAATGGGTGCAGATGAAAAAAAATAAGAAGAAGATATCTGTTTTTGAAGAAAGGTTTGTAGTCTTGTATTTGCGTTTTTCTAGCTGGAGTGATTGAGCAGGCTGGATTTGCGCGGAAACGGATGTGCACCTGTGTACCAATACATTTATCATCGCACTGTTGGCTGTGAGTATTGCGAAATTTCCCTTCAGAATCAAAGTATTTTAAAAAGGTAAAAGAGCGCTATTTGAGAAATTGCGTTTGTCATGAATTGGCATAAAGCTGGATCATCATACTGCCTCTTTGAACAAGAACTAACGTTTCAAAACAACCCATTGTGTTTTGTCTGTTGAATTAAAGCAATTTGCTGTGCAATGTGATTTCATTGAAGAAATAAATAGTTGTATTGAAAAGGTATAAAAAGGTGGATTAGAAAAGGAAAATCTCAAAATTTTTGAAGAAGCAAGAAAAGAACTTGCACGAAGAAACTCTTTGAGCAGAATTGAAAAGAAAATTGGTCTCCCACTCCTCCACTTAGAAGAGCAAGAACACAAAGGAAAGTGCTCCCAATGCCAAAGAGCTAGCTCTGACACTGGCACCACCAGCAACGTATGTGCTGATTGCTGGAGCGTGAGTACTGGCGGCCACAGAAGTCTCGACTTTCGATGGTGCGGCAATCGAGCTGGTGTAAACTGTGGTCTCACCAGCTGCACCGGTTGTAGTAATCACAGAGTGGGTGTAGACAGGTGCCACAGAGCTTGGGTACACAGGTACAGAGGTAGTGTACTCTGTGGTTTCACCAGCCACACCGGTTGTGGTGACCACAGAATGGGTGTAGACAGGTGCCACAGAGCTTGGGTACACAGGGACAGAGGTAGTGTACTCTGTGGTTTCACCAGCCACACCGGTTGTAGTAATCACGGACGGGGTGTAGACAGGTGCCACAGAGCTTGGGTACACAGGGACAGAGGTAGTGTACTCTGTGGTCTCACCAGCTGCACCGGTTGTGGTAATCACAGAGTGGGTGTAGACAGGTGCCTCAGAAGTTGGGTACACAGGAACAGAGGTTGTGTACTCTGTGGTCTCACCAGCTGCACCGGTTGTAGTAACCACAGAGTGGGTGTAGACAGGTGCCTCAGAAGTTGGGTACACAGGGACAGAGGTTGTGTACTCCGTGGTCTCACCAGCTGCACCGGTTGTGGTAATCACAGAGTGGGTGTAAGAAGTCACCGCCTCTGATGTTGGGTACACAGGTACAGAAGTTGTGTACTCGGTGGTCTCACCCGCTGGCCCGGTGGTGGTATAAACAGACTTGGTGTAAGAAGTCACCGCTTCTGATGTTGTGGGGTACACAGGGATCGATTTTGTTTCCTCTGTGGTCTCACCAGCGGTTCCAGTCGTGGTGACTACCGTCACAGTGTATGACGGGGTTATCACCGGTGTCAATGGGCAGTAGGTAGTGTAGGTGGTGACATGGCCCTCAGATGTAGTTATCACAGTAGTGAGACCGGTCGTGGCAGTGACGGTTTCACAAGGGCCATATGGTGGACAGGTGGTACTAATCAGAGTTGTCGTGGCGATATCTGTCTTTGTAGCAGTCTCTGTGGCCGTCTCAGTGGCAGTTGGGCAGTAAGTCGTGTAGGTGGTGACTGTTCCCTCTGACGTGGTTGTCACGGTAGTCAGACCTGTCTCAGTTGTGATGGTTTCACAAGGGCCATACGGTGGACAAGTAGTCAGGGTCAACGTGGCTGTTGCAATATCTGTCTTTGTGGCCGTCTCTGTGGCCGTCTCCGTAGCAGTTGGACAATAAGTCGTGTAGGTGGTAACGGTACCCTCAGATGTAGTTGTCACAGTAGTAAGACCTGTTTCAGTAGTGAAAGTTTCACAGGGACCATAAGGTGGACAGGTGGTACTAGTCAACGTGGTGGTAGCGATATCAGTCTTGGTCGCGGTCTCACTAGTTGTCACATTGGCAGGGTAGTAAGAAGCCGAAGCTGAAGTTATCAGGAGGGCGGAAGCGATAGTTGTCTTCAACACGTTCCTAACCATAGCGAATGAATGAAGACTTGAGAGGAAAGTAGCTGTAATTTATAGTTTGGTAGATTCCAAGAAAAGGATAAAAATAGAACTCAATTTAAGAGCTAAGATTCCCGCTCAAAATTCGCTCAAACCAGATATGTTCTTCTAGAACATACGAACAATACGATTTACATAAGAGCAATAGTACATTTTGTGAGAGAAAAGTGGTTTAGCCCAAGTTGCAGAGTTATTGTATACCGCCTCAAATAACTTAAAGTTCCCCCTTGCATATCAGGGGGGGTTTCATGCACAGTCATGCATATGAATGCATGTAATATATGAGATCTGCACAAATGATGAGTCGCTGTGGGTGTTTTAGCAATCTGAGCAGCAGTAAAAAAGAACCCCTTTAGGTCGAGAGATACGCCTTGAGAATTTAGCTTTAGTGGAAGTTTTCAAGGTAGGATTTACACCTAATTGCATGCCATGTTATTTTTAGCGAGAACAACTTTTTCCTGCATGATCTGAGTTAATCAACCCGCATGAGCGGTATTTTAATGTCAAAGCCTATACGTACTTCTAGTAATTGGATGTATGAGCTCAAGTTGTCTGTTTATGGACAGATGAGTAAAGATGCATCATTGAGATTTGAATAATAACTTGCCTGCTATATACATAGGAGAAGTCTTTTAGGTGAATAATCGACAAGCACAATTAATGTCTTTATCGATGTCACTTTTTCAGGTGGGAAAAAGAAGTGATGATTGGTGAATGGTATGGAATTCTGCGAGGTTACGCCAATCGGCGGCGTAAAGGAGAACGAGGCATTGACCGTTGGTTGCATCAAGTGTCAAAATGCAGCGTTACCATAGCCTAATATTGAACACTAGTCTTGAAAGAGTCAAGAGATTTAGCACAAACCAATCCAATAAAAGAAAGAATAAATAAATTATGCTGAATATAACCTATAGAGTCAGGCGAAATTAAAGTGAACTTTTGGGTTCAAGAAAAAAGGAGTAGACCATGAAGAAGAAAAACCTCTCAACTCGTTTAGAAAAGGAGGAAGACAAAGGAAATAGCACCCATGACCAATGAGCCAGCTCTGACATTGGCGGCACCAGCGGAGAAAGTGCTAATAGCAGGTGGAGCAACACTTGAAGAGGCAGAAGTGACTGTGGAAACACCAGGCACAGAAGTGGTTGGTTTAGCAGTTGGAGCCACAGAAGTCTCGGTAGTTGGCTTAGCAGTTGGAGCCACAGAAGTCTCGGTAGTTGGCTTAGCAGTTGGGGCCACAGAAGTCTCAGTTGGGAGAGGGCAGTAGGTAGTGATGATAGTCTCTACACCACCGATAGTAGAGGTGTGGGTTGTGAGGCCGGTCTCATGAGTCTTGGTCTCACATGGGCCACCAACTGGGCATGTGGTGGTAGTCAGAGTGGTTGTGGCAACGTCAGTCTTGGTTGGAGCCACAGTCTTGGTTGGCTTACCGGTCTCAGTTGGGAGAGGGCAGTAAGTGGTGTAGACGGTCTCAGTACCAGCAACAGTAGAGGTAACAGTGGTGACACCAGTAGTCTCTGTCTTGGTTTCACATGGTCCTTCAGCGTGGCAAGACGTCACGGTCAAAGTGGTGGTACCAACGTCGGTCTTGGTTGGGAGAGGACAGTAGGTGGTGATAACAGTCTCAGTACCGGAAACGGTGGAGGTCAAGGTGGTGACTCCGGTAGTCTCTGTCTTGGTCTCACACGGTCCGTCGGTGTGGCATGAGGTCAAGGTCAAAGTTGTGGTAGAGATGTCGGTTTTGGTTCCGATCTCAGTGGTGTTGTAGTAAGCAGCTGAAGCTGTGGAAGCCAAAAGGGCGGAAGCGACTGAAGCGGTTAAAATGTTCTTGACCATAGCGAATGTGAGTTTTGGATAATTCTGAAAGAGGGGGGGAGGAGCCCAATTTATAGAGTTCGGCTTTCGCCTGTGCGGGCCTCATGCATGTGAGGCGTTATTAATAGATTTCGTAAATCATTCTCTTCAACACCTAAAAGTCTAGCTAAAACATTGTGTTTTTGTACAAGAATAACTCAAACTTTTAGTAAGTGTTTTTAGATCTCGCTTTGCCGATAGATCTAAAGTTCATCTCTTGGTTTGGTGAAAAGTCTCGACCTGTTCTATTTTTGATAATCTCACTCCTTGCATATACATGTGGAATGTATGCAGAACCGTGCAGATCTGTCATATGAGTGCATATTAGACGCCTCAATACGAGAGAGCGAAATTATCGAAGATCTCAAACAATAATGGCCTGATTTGGAAAAAGAGTTCCTCAAGCTGGTAATTTTATCCGATGACTTCAAAACTGCCTCCATTTTACTGTATTCGTAGCAACTATAAGATTATCTCGGAAAATTTTAGGCCCTACCAAATTCCGAGCGCTCTATGGCAGAGATAGTAGGGGACTCGGCATGCATGAAAGAATTGCTGCCGATCTTTCGCGAACCCGGTTTTCGGTGTATTGTATTAATAGAAAACGTTTGTCTACATTATTGATCGCAAAGAGGAACAGAATGGCTGAAAACTCACTAGGCTGCTTTGGTTTTGATTGAGTATCTTTGCATATGCGGATCGCATATTTACCCTTTTCGCATGTTTTACCCCTTTCGCATAAATACGCCCATACTGAAAGACTGTGACGAGTGGAAAACTACGTCGGGTGACCTCATCTGTAGGAGTATTTCTCTACTGATAAACAGAGGTTCTTTTAGCCTGCGGTCTAAGCTATTTTTCAATGTATTTTAGCTGGTTAACGCTGATCAATAGCAATAGCTGCAGTCGAACTAATCAGATCGAGCGCAGATCAAGTAAACAAATAAGGCGCTTCACAAGCTGTGCCGAATTAATGCCCAAAAAGGTGCAGTCCTTCAATCATGCGATGCCAAACAGAGCGCTCGAATCGATTGGCGACCCGACCTTCACAGGCAAGGTCCATAAGTAGGTCTGATTAAGATTAAAATCAAGTATGAAACGCTGAGAAGATGTCAGACCTGCTGGATGCATCTTTTATTGCAGCTGAGGAGTAACATGTCTCAACAACTAAGCAGACCTGTCTTCTAGAACGACTGCATTGTTGACCAGTCCAGCCATAATACCTCAATGAACAGGACATACATGTTATCTTTCTTCAATTGGCCGTTGCTGGCTGCTGCCAGTAGCTTAAAAAAAGAAAATTGCTTTTGAAAGTACCAGTGGTGGCAGTTGTATAGCTTTCAACTGAGCCCAGTAGATTCTCCAACGTTCTTTGAAGGATGAGATTTTACTGTTCGTTGCCGGCGCTAAATAGCCACATGTTTTTGAGATTGCTAGACATCAATAGGCCAACTAATGATAAGTAATGGCTTTTTGATCAACGAGGTTTAACCTTCGGCTGAAACTCAGAAGCAGACCAAGAAACACGGGATCATGGTACGATCTGCTCCTTAGTTTGAACGTTGACTGTCTGACATTTTGTATAACCCAGCAATATAGTTCAGGGCGTACAAATCTGAGCTTTCATGGTGCTAGCATTCGGATGGTGTAAATCATTACGCACGGAGGTGTGTTCATTATATGGTCCCATTCTTGGACATGATCAGGCTCAAGTGTCGGTGGCTGTTTATTCAGTATCAGAGAAGGTCTACGGCAAGTTTATCTTTCCTCAGGTTACTATAAGCAGGCAAAGGAACGTTTTCATTCTTTTGGATAGTGGGGTGATATACATCATGGCGAGCACTATTCAGCAGGTCTTTTTTGTTGATGTTCTCTGTGAAAATTCCTGTTTATTCCTGTGCCTTTTTGTGCCTGGTCTAAGGGCATTGTGCGCTACCCTTTTTGTGCCCTTTGCAAGAACGCCACTTGGTGCTTGTTCGTGCCCAGTCTCAGGTCGCACCAGCACCACCCTGTCATAGCCTTAGACTTAGTCATAACGATATCTATTACATATAAGCTTCTATTTGGAAAAAAAAAAAAAAAAAGATATCGTCTTCGACGACGTTTTTCGTGGGACCGGTGGAAGAGAGCTATTATTGGGCAATCAAGAACCAGGAGTTGACTACTTAAAATAGGATTCGTGGATTCACCGAGTGGAATTAAGGGCTGAGGGGCAACTACAAAATAATTTTTTTGTTGAATTTAGCAGCCAGAGTACTGTCATGCAATATCCAACTCGTTGGTGTGCTGAAATACACAATTTACATGATTGGTTTCTTAATAGAGCAGACGCACCTTAGCTTTATCTCACGGTACCTCTTTGTCTTGAGCCCCTCACAACACAACTATATGAAATATTCGGCAGCGTTTGCACCTCAAATATTCTCCTTCCTCATCTTTGAGGGAAAATGTGTGCAGCGTTTAAGGTTTCTCTCCTCATATTAACTACTTTTGCAGTCTTCGTTGGTCCGGTCTAGGCGTTCTCGACTCACATCCGACGTGATTTCTACCATGAGCACGATTGTTGTGGAGTGAGTCCAGCCGTTTCACGTCGAGTCCCACTATTGAGCTTGCACAGAAACGAAAGTGGGGTCCAACGAGTATACGATGTATCTGAACAGTCATGAATAGCAGGTTTCCTAGAAAGATCTCGCAACGTTTGCATCTTTTAGTCAACACCGTCACTTTATCTATCAAACAACAACTATATTGATACACACAGCAGTGTCTCCATCTCACGCCTATCCCTGAAGAGCCATTTCAGGTTTCAAGCTTCCTGCACGTCTTTTATTGTGAGAATCTCACGAATAAACTTCACCTCGAGTCGTTGGCCCAGAATCTCGAAATATAGTGATATTAAGCTCCGATCAGCTTTAGGTGGCAGTCGGTTTTCTTTTAAACCGAATGTTCATATCATACTATTATAGCTTCCGTTGTCATAAATCTTAGAATCTCACAAGTACAGCATACACCATACCGTTAGCTCATCTACAGATATGCTTAGCGCAAATCCACTTGCGAAAAGTGTATACCACTTGAGTTATAATATTATGCAACAAACCAGTCAGTTAAACATTCATTGATCATTAAATAAATAAAATTACCAACTACTTGTACTTTGGCTTAGCTCCTGGCAGTGCCATTCCATGCACGGTGAAATAGGAGTTCTGTTTAGTGGCCAAACCGGCGAATGCGTTGTACCATGCTATAAATGCTGTTATCACGCCGAGGACTCCTCCAGCTCTTGTGCAATTATGAACTCCACCCAAGTCACCGATCGACAACATCAAAAATGTTAGGTCGAGGAAGAAGAAGAGTGAGAAAAATGCCACAGTTGACTTGACAGTCGCCAGTAGTAGCATAAATGTAAATATGGTCCAACCGAGCAGAAAAAATCCCACCGCTACTTGAAGCCCTCGTTCATCAGCGTAAGCCGCTTTGATTCCAAACCACGGAATCTGGATTGCCGCATACGACATCCAGAAGCCACCATAAGAACTCAGTGCCAAACCACCAAAAGTGTTTTCCACAGCCATTTCCCACATTCCAGCCAAGAGCTGAACCAATCCACCGTAAAATGCAGCAGCTCCAACAACAACATTGGGGACCCTTACCGACATAGCCTGAGCATTGATCAAGGACAGAACAAATGTCGTCAGGGCGAAGGCAGAAAGTCCCAAGGGAGCAGGGTTGGCAAAACTTCTTGTAGGAGGTGCCGATACCCCTGGCATCAAGGTACCACCGAATGCTTGCAACAGCTCATCTCTCCGTACTGTTTGGTTACCAATGTGTACAAACTCATTGTCTGTGCCAGAGGTTGTGACACGGGCTATGGTGTCGTTATTTGTGTGAGTAGGGGTCATGTCCATAGGATCATGGGATGTTGTTTGCTTTTCAATGTCACTCATCACTTAGTTACAGAGAGAAACCGGCACAGATGAATTATCTTATATATGCCGTCGGCTCAAGTGCCGAAGAGAGGGGGGGGTCCAAGGGTGCAACCCCTCATCGTGATTTGTGACCCTACAAGTCCGCGGAAAGGAGATGTGTGGCCTGATGACCAACTTTAGCCCTGCAATACCCTCTGCAAGTGGGACGGCCCCGCACCGGATGTGCGCATCGGTAACATTTCCGCTGAACCTTGTTAAAAGCCGAGGTGAAGAGAAGATAAAATTGCCAAGCTTTTTAGTAATAAAAGGAACGGCTAAAAGGAGCGCTGGCTAGTCGAGGATGTTGGGCTTACGATTACTCATCCCATCCCATCCCAGCACCCGCGCGTTCGCATACCGCATCAAGCAGTCGTGTGCGGTGCATACTTACATCCACACACATACCCATTCAGTCCATGACTTACTCAAAATCTAACCGCCGTTTAGCGCTAGCGTCAGCTGTGATTGTTGGAGCTGGCTTTGTACTTTTCCAGACGTACCCTCACCTCATTTCTAAATTCTGGTCTAAAAAAGCGGCTCTTTCACCAGAGGAGGAGGAGATAAAACAAGAGATAGAGAACAATAAGGCTCAACAAGAGCTGGAGAAGCAAAAATATACCCCTCCCTCGAAGCAAGTTGAAGACTGGAATGAGGACGAACTCAGATCGTTTCTGAAACAGGTAAGTTGAAGCTTTTTCTTTGCAACGCACTAACTATAAAGAAAGAAATTTTTCCTTCTCAAGATACTCCTGTGTCTGATCTTGTCTCCCTTGTTAATACACTTACGAAGGGCTAATTTTTTGACAGTGAACCAGTCACTATCGGTGATTCCATTGTGGATTATATACGTTTTCACTCGCAAATTAAAGTAACATTCTATGATCTAAGTCTATTTGTTTTCCATTTCTCTATCCCGTTGTTGAAAATATTCCACGTCAAACCAATATCTTCGTTTGGTATGTGAGCAAAAGTGACATTCAGCTCTTTCTCTACATCGATATTTCTCATCTCGTCGTCATACAAAATCATTTCCTCGTAAGGCACATCATACTCTCTCGACAATCTCGACAGGTGGTTCGTTTTACTAAAGTAGCCCCACTCGCTGCCATCAAAGAAATTGATAGCAGGCTCATCGTTTATGCGCAGCATCTTCAACATTTTGATAGCTACTTGTGGCGCACACGTTCTGGATGCGGAAAAAATTAATACCTTATTCTCTCTGAGGTATTTCAGTATTGGCCCTACATCTTTATAGAAGGACAACTTGAATCCGTAAGCATCTGTGATTGTGGTTCCATTCACCTGCTTTAGAGGAGTGGAGATATGCGTGTCGCACCAGCATGGCCACAATGTGTAGTCGAGGTCAAAGACTACAGCTATTGGCAGCATTGTTTTTTTTCTTGTTTTTTTTTATAGCGGTGTAAGTATTACAGAGAATTGTCAAGCACCAAGTTTATTCTTCTTCTATAACATGCACTGCATAACCTATACGGATATGAGAATGCTATAATAATCGCCCATAAAGTGTGCAATCCAAAAAAGTCAAAGCTGCTATGACGCATCATATCAAAAAAGCTACAAATGATCACGTGACTGTCTGCTCAATGACTATCTGCATACACACAGCTTATCACTCTGTTCAAAAAAATGATGCGAGAAAAATTTGCCCTGGTTTTTCTATTAGCGGATAGCTAGCCAGAAAGTTTTAACGAAAAAGTAGATAGATAGCCGGAGGCTCATGTTTGAACACATAGATTAAGACGTCATACTATATCTTTCTGCATATTAGTAGGTGACCTATAATACCAACAACAAACAGCAAAATGCTATATAATCTGTTAGCCATTCCGCAAAAGTTGGAGGAGTGAATCTGTTGGCGTTTGAGTCAAGAAAACTGGTGTTATCTGTAATAAACCTCTTATTTTTGTCTTACATATCTCTATGTGTATCTGTATATTCTCTCCTCCGTGCGGAACACCAGACTTAGACATCTACCGTCTGCATGCAGCCGTTTCTCTGTTGTCCCGTTAATGCCGTAGTCGGAATCATTGTCTCTCGCATAAGCCACGGAGTCCAAAATTAATTTCGGACGATCTGGCAACAAGAATTTATGCGCATTACGCAGCAAATGCCACATTAATGCCTTTCAAGCGTTGTCTGCTCGTATCGTTTTACGAGAGACAGCCAATAGCAGCTATCTAAATATCAAATGCATCTGACTAAAGCCTCACCAAAAAAGATTCGGGTTACCTTTACGTAACCACAGAGCCTTCCTTGGGAAGTAAACTCAATATTATCATGTGATCTGGCAGCATTTGCGGTCAATTGCATGGAGCGAAGGGGCGATCATCTCTTATGAACTTCTGCTAAAAGAACCGACTAATGCTCGAAATCAAACTCTCTCATTTTCGCATCGCTATGCTTACGTTGCCTTCATTCGACCAATTGATTTCAGTGTCAACTTGGTGGGTAACTTGACTTTGTCTGACGGAACACATTCAGCTCTTTTATGGAAATGTAACAGGCTCATTAGTTTGGTTCTGATTCACCCCTTTTATGTAATTTGGGCACTCAAGACAGATAGAATTTTCTTTGTCTTTAGACCTGCCACCGTATTAGAATAATACATACATCAGGGACCAAAGGTGAGTTTTTATTATAGAAAGCCCAGCATACGTGTGTAAATAATTTATCGGCATACTCGTGCCCCCACCAAATGTACTGATAAGGTTATCGCTTTCGCTATCGTTGCTCTAATGGAACAATCAATTGCTTGCAAAGTCACGCTGGTCAAAGACTCTGAAAACAGAGCAAAACATTGTTTTACTGCATCCGCTGATGAGCTTGTTCGCAGAGATTCGATGCTGAGCCTTTTGAGCGGGGTTCTGGAAATTCCCGCAAAAGAACTAAGTGTATACAGCATCAGCAGAAGATCCAAAAAACATCAACAAAAGTTCATTCCTCTTTACTCACTGCAAGACTATCAGTGTTTAAAAAGGTCTCTCTGCGTCAAGAATCACGTCAAGCTGCTGGTGACAAAGAAAGAGGATGTACCCTCTAATGACGATATTGAAGAAAGAATTGCTAGTATTGTGGATGCAAAGGTCTCACAGGCTGTGGATGAAAAAGTCGCAAAGACTATGGATGAAAAGATTGCCGCCAAGGTTGACCAGTTTGAGCAAATATGTGAAGGATTTCTTGGCAAAGTGGAATCTTTGACCGCTGAGATCAACAGTCCTCCTGAACTTCCAGTAGTCGAAAAATGCAAGGAGCTGGACGAGATTACGCACGCTTTGCAAAGCGTCGATCTGGAGGGCTCAAACGTGGAAAAAATCAAGGCCCTAGTTGATCAGTTCCAAACCACAAAGGCCAAGAATGGAAACTACTTTTCGGTAAAGTACAAGTTGAATTGCCACAGTTTGATGTTGGAGTTGACTAACTACTCTGATCTGCCCATCAAGGCTGGCTCGACATTGCTGTTCGGTTCGGGAGACGAGCTGATCGAGGTTCCCATCGGGGACCACGACATTGTGGAGTCAAAGAAATTGCTGGTCAATTTGGACGATCACAAAGTTGAGCCGTACAATAATTTTGCCGAAGAAGGCTTTTTCATTTTGGGACAGCCAGTGTTCAGCAGTTTCGGAAGCGATTTGGCGAGTTTCTTGAAGAAGTTTCAACCAACGGGTTCGGTATCTAGTTCAGAGATTATTCTACCCACTGTAAGTGTTTTGCAAGTGGGACAACCCGATGTTCACAAAGCTGAGTCATCGAGTTCGGTATCGGTTTCTGAAGTTGAAAACCCAGCTGTAAGTGTGGATCAACCTTATGTCTACGTGGAGGATCAAGACTATGACGAGTATGAAATCCTGTCTGCTAGCGATATAAGTGTTTAATCTATTGTACAAATACATAAATAAGTTCAAGCGGAGGAAGAAGTGTACTTGGTAACAGCACGGGTACCTTCAGAGACAGCGTGCTTAGCCAATTCACCTGGAAGAATCAATCTAACAGCGGTTTGGATCTCTCTAGCAGAGATGGTTGATTTCTTGTTGTAAGCGGCCAATTTAGAAGCTTCAGTAGCGATTCTCTCAAAGATGTCGTTAACAAAAGAGTTCATGATAGACATGGCCTTTTGGGAGATACCAGTGTCTGGATGCGTCTGCTTGAGCACTTTGTAGATATAAGAGGAGTAAGTCTCCTTTCTGGTCTTGGTCTTTCTCTTTCCTTCGGTGGAGGCTGTCTTTTTAGCAGCTGTGGTCTTGGAAGCTGGGGCTTTAGAAGCAGGTTTCTTTTCGGCTTTTGGAGACATGTTTAAAGGTTACGAGGCCCATCAAGGGGATGTTTACGGTTTATATAGATAAAAGTCCAACGCGTATGCATGGCAATATGCGCGGAAAACATACATATAAAGCGCGCTTTGAAAGCGCGTTTTTTTACCACCCCTCGTGTAAATCTCATCCCGACCACAAAACATACCCAGTTTATGCCGTGCCATAATTTACCTGACCTCATGTAAATAAGAGTACGCATCAACCTCCCGCGCTTAGTATATAAACAGTGGATTTAACCCTTTGATTTCTAGATAACAAAATCATTATGTCAGGAAAAGGTGGAAAAGCAGCAACAACAGAAAAAGCTTCAACTTCAAGATCAGCAAAGGCCGGTCTTACGTTTCCAGTCGGCAGAGTTCACCGTCTCTTGAGAAAGGGTAACTACGCTCAGCGTGTTGGTTCTGGTGCTCCAGTTTACATGACCGCCGTGCTTGAATATTTAGCTGCTGAAATTTTGGAATTGGCCGGAAACGCTGCTAGAGATAACAAGAAATCCAGAATTATCCCAAGACATTTGCAACTGGCCATCAGAAACGATGAGGAACTCAACAAACTTCTCGGTGACGTGACTATTGCCCAAGGTGGTGTTTTGCCAAACATTCACGGTGACTTGTTGCCCAAAAAATCTGCCAAACCTGTAGCTTCTCAAGAATTGTAAGCGGTGTACAATAGTATTTATTAATAAACTTTACCTATACGCACTTATGTCCACTACAATCTGATTGTTAGTATATTTTTGAAAGCAAGATAGGATACTCACATTGACCACTGACACCAAAACCGAAACCCCGATCAGAACAATGACTACGAGTTCCAGATACTCGTCTAATGTTAGTAAAGAAAAGGCTCCTGTACTCACCGTTTGTGTGACCCAGTTGCTCTTTGAGCATTTGCAACAAATCCGACACAACCTCTAATTTTTGATTCAACAATGCCACACGCTGATTGATCTCCAAATACCCTCTTGTAGCTTGATATATGGGCTCGAGATGTGGCTCAAGCCACATGAGTTCCGGCGAGTCCAGCACGGACCCATGCAGATTTATGTTTATACGCAGGATAAATAGCTCACCAATGGATTTCATAATCTCCATCCTATTCATCTCCACTTTCCCCTTTGTGGCAATTTGTTCTGGTATGTCCTGTGTGTCTTCGATGGTGTTTGTCAGTAACTCTTCAAATAGCGATATCTTCACAGACTGCGATATCGCATAGGAAATGGATAACTTGAGCATATAGTTATCATTATCCCTCAGAGTTATAAAATCGTTATATATCCTTGGCTGATACGACTTTGTAACATAGTAATTGAAATTCTCTGACTGCACATCCTCAGAACTCAACTTTTCGTTTTCAAAACGATACAGCTCTCCTAAGAAAGCTTCTTCTTGTTTTTCCGTAAAGCCCCACATGACTATTACACCGTACTCGAAAATGAAGACATCAGATTTCCCTTGCACGTCAATCTCCCCTCCCTCGTCGTCTATCCTTATCACTTCCTTCACGTTGGAATGACGCCATTCTTTGTAAATAAAAGGAGTGTATACACATTCGTCAAAAAGTTTGGGAGAAGTATTGTGGATCCGCTTATTATCCTTGAGCCACCTTATAAGCTCTTTCATACGATAAGACCCTGCAGTACAGTAGGACGTTACCCTTGGTAGCAAAGATCGGTGCTTCTTCCCTAGTCTCTCTGCGTCCTTGCGAGCCGGGGTATCCTTGATCTTTGTGAGCTGAGAGTAAACAGCGCGTCCGCTCTCGTCATCACGAATATTGTAATCTGGGTCTTCAGGAAGCAACTTGAGCCGTTGCTGTGTCTTTGACGTTCTCTGTGGGACGATCTTCGGACCTAGCTCATTGGATGATGAGGCGATGGTGCTGGACCTTCGAATGGATGTGGGCAGGAGTGGAGTTGTTTCTTGATTCATATGCACGTTGCGTGTGTTTTTTTTTTTTTTATTGACCTTTTAAATCGATAGTTTCTTCTAGCGGACTAGCACAAATTGATACAGAATGTTCAAATGTACTGCATGTACAAGAAACCTCTTTTCACCTCAGGCATCGTTCATGAAATTAAGGCCATGCAATAACCTTTCTTTCTAAACTATCAGATCATTCTTTGTCATCATCTTTCGCCTTAATAATGAGAAAAGGAGTTTTTGGTTGATTTTTTGGATTCGATGATTGAAATCTAATTATGCCGAGCCCATAAGCCAAGAGAAGAATGATTCAGTATCCGAGTTTGAGTCTCTAATGAAAAATAACTCCTCTCGGAAGATGAAAATTCACATTCCGAATTTTCAAAGAAAAGATCTGTCTGAACCTCAGGGTCCCTTTCAGCCTACGGAAATAACCTGAGTGTTCCCTTGAAACAGCTTTTCCACCAAACTATATATCATATTTCATTGACGTAGCTATCAGAGCGGCTGGTAGCAAACGACTAGGAAGCTATAGAGAAAATAGTATGTCCATTCAAACTGGCATGAAGAAAAACGGATGAGGATGTAACATTGAAAGAGTGCCCTCGGAACCTTTTTTTAGACACTGAAGGTAAAATACCATCTGAAGCTTCCTTGCATCCTCACCTCATCATCGATGCGTGTGTCAACCATTTCGATAAAAAAAAATCTAACTAGTCTTACCTATGGTTAAGAAGACGACCCAGTCCTCGCGAAGATACAACTTTTCCTCTTTCAAGGAGCGGGTAGACTCGATCAAGATCGAGCCATCGCTTCATCTGGCCAAAAGAGTTTATGACACAGCCGAAGTTTCGCATTTTCTATCAACATATGAACATTGGATAGAGATAAATCTCTCCAAGACATTCACAGATTTTGCAGAGAAAGTGGCCCCGCTCTGTCAGTCACTCCCGCAACTGGTTTATCACCAGAATGAAATATTTCAGCATCTGGTCGATGCTATTTCAGTCAATGATCCGCTTGCACTGCAGCCATTGTTGGAACTATTAGCCCAGTTCGTTCATGATCTGGGCCCTGACTTTTTACCACATTACCTGCGGTTCCTTGAGTGCTTCACTACTTTAGTTATTGAGCAAAACGACTCAGATGCATTGGAGTGGTACTTCAACTGCCTGGCATTCATTTTCAAGTACATGGCGAGAGATATATCCGCGGATCCAATTCCTACATTCAAACTTCTCCGCCCATTGCTGAATCTTAAAACTAAACAGTACCTCTCGAGGTTTTCTGCTCAAGCTCTTTCTTTCCTGGCAAGAAAGACAAAAGCGGCAGAAGCCTTAATTCAGGAATGCTTCTCAGATCAGGATATGTCGTCCATACCATATAAGCAATCGCTTGTCACAATGTTTTCAGAGGCTATGAAGAATGTTGGATCTGCTCTGCATCGTAATTACAACGCAATACTTGGCAGCATGGTCAAAGTAGCATGCACCAATGATGCTATAATTGTGGTCTGCGATGTTGTTTTCTTGCTGATTCATCACGTGGATGACTGTTCCGCTTTGTATCAGGAAATTGAGTCTCTCGAAGTCTGTAATGACTTTTTCCTTTGTCGACTATACGTGTCTTTGTGTTTTGCTGACTCTGGTAGAAAAGTGCCCGACTGGGATGCACTTATGCTGCGCATTCTAGCATTGAACAAAGATAGCGTCGATGAGGTATCGGTGGTGCAACTATGGGGGGCGGTTCTCCGTAACTGCCCTGAAAAAGTCCTAGCAAAATTCAGCTCCACTTTCTTTGAAATGATCTCCAGCTGGAAAAATGGCGCAGTCTTCCTTCCGTTTTTCGAAACTTGCATCAACTTGAACTCCGAAAAGTTACTTGGTTTTGCCCAGACACATTTCCAAAATTTCCTAAATTCGCATTGGAAAACCTATGCGCGTGAGTTTTCTCTGTTTTTTACAAAACTCAACTCGTTTCTTTCCATCGATGAGGCGAAACCGATCATGAACACGCTAAGAGTAAGCGTTCCAGACTCGTTCTATGAGTTTGCTGCTGATGGTCTGTCTCAGTGTACTTCAGAAGAGATGTATTGGCGGCTGGAGGTACTCACTCACCAGAAAAATGCTCAACCAAGCAGGTCAGCTCTGCTCATCGGGTGCCTGCAGGAGAATGCGGAGCTGGCGGGACTAATTTTGAAATGTTTGAGCGCACAGGATCTCACTTCAACTCAATTTGAGAGCCTGTGTCAATACGTACAAGCACATCTGAGATCCTTCATCACAAACCCCCTCTTTTTGAAAGGGCTGAAGAGCTACACCCAGAGTCACTCGTTCTTCCCAGAGATACAGGACTCTCTTATTGAAAATCTGAAGCTTCCTGCCCATGATGTTAGACTTTTATCGTTACAAATTTTGATCTACAAATCTGATATCCTCAGTCAATGCGAGATTATCGAGGATACCGCTCTCACGGTACAAACTGCAAGGGATATCGGGCTGCGCATGCGCCACCTTGCAATGGCATACAACTCTGAATCATCAGATCCCACTGCTGCCTACGCCGTGCCCACGTTTCTGTTGGGTCAGCTGACGAGCCGGTTCATGCCCTCATGGCAAGGAGCTAGTTCTGCGCTCACTGAGATAGTCGAAAAAACTCCTCCTGGAATCTGGGAAACGATCATGGCGCTTTTGGAAACCTCCGGGAGTGGTGCTCCTGCGCACGTCCCTGAAGAGCCTCGCTTGGCTGTCCCTCTCTCTCTGGACCAGAGGGTGTGCGACAATGCTGGTATTGCCTCTCGGTGTCTACACACTTATCAAAATGCTCAGAGCTCGCTATGCAAACGAGACTATGAGCCTCTTCAGTATGGGGAGAATGCAAGGACGCAGATCCTAAGGTTTTTGATTCAGGTTCCGCAGACATGCGAGTCGAGGTCACAGGACCTCGTGCCTTTTTTGTTGGAGGAAAAGCCAGGCTGGAGTGTGAGTGAGCGTAATTTGCTGATCGAGCTTTTCGGTAAGTTTAGCAAAGTCAGAAAAGTGCATCGGTCTCATGAAGTGTACGACTATATGCTTCATATTCTCTGCAGCCGATCCACGCACGCGCAGCGGATGTCTTTGAGATTTATCCTGAAATATACCAATCCTCGTGTGTTGCATTACAAGGACCTCTTGGAGAGCTTGCTGGACGATGCGCTGTTCAGAGACACAGTTTCGCAGATTGCTAGCTCTACGAGTGAAATTTCAACAGAAGATGTCGGTATTGTGATGCCTTTGATTCTGAGAATCCTCTACGGACGAGCACAGGCTCCGAAGCAGGAGAAGAAATTTGCAGTTGTATCGGTTTTACCGAATTTGGAGCATAACTACGTAAGAGAGTTTGTTGAGCTTGGACTGAGGGATCAGCAGGATTTGCGGCGTATGGCCGGTCTGGTCAATATGTGTGCTGATGTTTTATCTGTGCTTGGACCTTCTTTCACAGATGTACTCTCTCTATATATTGATCCGGTCATGAGAGCCATCATTTTTGCGCAGTCTTGCATAGACTCGACTGAAAATACTGGCGAAGCAGCTGCAGCCAGAAATATCCGTTCAACTGGCCTCAGATGTCTAGTTGAGCTTTTCGACACCTTGAACGAGTCGTTCGAATGGTCACGTCACATCGATACTCTTTTCCAGCAAATTATAGCACCACGGCTAGAGTTTTTCGCTCAGGAAAACCTTCAACAGCCTTCTTCTCTTTTAAGGCTTATCACTATGTGGTCCCGCCCTCGGTTTGTGAGTTTTTTGTGTATCGACAATTTTGCCCCCGCAAAGGCTATCCTCGATCTTTTGGAACATCAGAGTGCAAAGGAGTCTGTTCTGATTGTGGCACTAGACTTTGTCACTCAGCTTTTGGAAAACCAAGCAGATAATGATCTTCTCGTGGAACTGAGTGCCCTGGTGGTGAGTAAGTGTGTTGAATTTCTGCCACAGATCATCGAACGGTCAACCACATCTCCTGTGACCTCCCGTGCCCTCAACTTGCTCTCGCGTTTTGTGGAAAGTGGTTTCCTGAGTGGAGCAGACAAAGGCGCAGAGGAAATCATCAATTCGCTATCCAACACCATCAAAACATGCAAACTGCCTGCTGATATCATGGCGCACATAGCCACTCTGCTGGGGTTGCTTTTTCAAGACTTTTCGTGCTCTCTCGCTCAAGTGCAGCCTCTATTTGAGACCTGCTGCATTATGCTGCGATCCGTCGCTGACCGAAAATCTCGTCAGGCTGTGTGTGTGTTGGTGCAGAGAGTAGGAAGCAAATTTCCCGAGCTCAAAGTAACAGCAGACTTGGTTCCCGAGCTCAATGCCTACTCTTCAAAGAGGATCGCAGAAATCGACTTTGAACGTCGTCTGGCAGCGTACCGTCTGGTAACTCTTTCTCTCGGGAAACAGCTCACATCCGTACAGTGGATTCCCATTCTCAGCTGCTGTCTTTACGACATTAACAACGAAGTGGAGCTAGCTATCCGGTCTAACGCAACCCACTGTATCCAAACTTTCATCGATTGCAAATCGGATTCGCAGATCCAAAACCTAGTCGAACAGGTGCTTGTACCAGCTGTTCGTGCTGGAATACGCAAGCCAAATGATGCGGTCCAGGCCGAGTGGGTAGAGGTTCTGGCGCATTTGGTTGAGACTGCATCTGAGGGTTCAGAATCTTCATCTGTGGAAACACAACTTGCAACTTTGAAACCACTTCTTTTCGGCGAAGATGTCGAGGCAAATTTTTTCCTCAACGTCAACCACATTCAGCTGCATCGTCGTCAGAGAGCCATCAGAAGACTCACCGAGTGTGAGGACGCTCTGCAAGAGCCATCCTGCGTTGCACACTTTCTCATTCCGCTCGTGGAGAGGTACGCCTTCAGCAACGAGGACAAGGTGAGAAATGTAGCCAATGAAGCGTGCAGTGCCATCGGCATTTTGGTGAGTCACATCACGTGGCACCAGTTCAAGGCCTTAATGAAACGATACATGGGCGATCTTTCTCATGAAGAAAGGTTCCGTCCAGCTGTGGCTGTCATCAACTCGATTTGCTCCTCTTTGAAGAACGTAAACTGCAACAGATTTTTATCAGGAGGGAAAGCGTCTATCGCAGGACTGCCTCTTAGTCTCGATGCATACATGACGGAGAAGATTATTCCTCATCTCACTAAAGCCCTTAACCAGAAGGATGCACCGGGTGTTGATAAAAGTAACGACGTGGCGTTACAGAGGTCCGGGATATCCGAGGCTCTTGTGTCATGTGTCATGTGTCTCTCGCCTGAAAACTTGGTATCGTTTCTTCCTGGTGTTCTCACGGGACTTTGCCAAAAGATGCGTTCCAGATCGGAGGAGCTGCGTGACACAGTTCGGAAACACCTTGCCCGCATTGCGCTTATGCTAGGGGCAGAGTACCTTCCCTTCATTCTGAAAGAGCTTCAATCGGCTCTGACGAGAGGTGCCCAGATTCACATTCTGGCATTCACAGTGCACCACATTTTGGTATCGATGGCTGACTCGCTCCATCATGGCGATCTTGATTCCTGCGTAGATATCATTGCAGGCGTGATGATGGAAGACGTATTCGGTAATGCCGGTTCTGAGAAGGATTCCGAGGGATATCACTCCAAAGCAAAAGAGGTGAGACATGGCAAGTCCTTCGACACAGCTGAGATTGTTTGCAGGTACATCTCTTTGAGCTCCTTTTCTCAGCTGGTTCACCCTGTCAAGCTTTTACTCAATGAGAAACTCTCTATGAAATCGCGGAACAAGCTGGACCAGCTGCTGACAAAGTACAGTCTGGGAATCGCCCGCAACGAGCAGTCCAAGACGCGCGACGTGTTGGTTCTGTGTCATGAAATCTTTACCCAGGCAAGAACAATTTTGTCCTACCAGCAAGTGAGGCATCAATCTGCAGCTGCTCCTCATTTTTTGGTGCAGCTTCAGAAGAATACCAAAACTCAGTCTGAGTTCTCTGGCTATGTGAGCACGCTCGAAAAGTTTTCTCTCGATCTCTTGAGCAAGTCTATAACGAAGGTGGAACGCGATCCTGCAGACCTCGAAGGCTTTATTCCTTTGCTTGAAGAGTGCTCCCGCTCTAAAGACGATGGAGTGGTGATGAGTTCTCTCCGCGTTTTGAGTACATTGGTGAGGGTTCCATTATCCGAGAAAAGTAAAGAGACTTTTGTCACTTGTTCCAGAACCTGTTGCACAATCTTGAAGAACTCCCCCACATTGCAGTCGGAGCTTTCTCAGTCTGCCCTTAGGTTCCTCTCGGCAGCTATCCGTCACGCTGACGTGCGCCTAAAGGACTCTGCCATCAGCTACGTACTTCTTCGTATCCAGCCAGATCTGAGGGAGCCGCAAAGACAAGGGCTGGCTTTTGGCTTTTTAAGGGCAGTCGTAGCCCGCCATATTGTTATGCCAGAAGTGTACGATGTGATGGACTCTGTGGCGCAGATTATGGTGACTTCCCCTTCCAAAGAGATCCGTGACATGGCTCGTGCTGTCTTTTTCCAGTTTCTTATGGAGTTTGATCAGGGAAAGGGTAAGCTGGAGTCTCACTTCACCTTCCTCGTCAACAACCTCTCGTATCCTTCTTCCAGTGGCAGACAGACCGTTATGGAGTTCATCCATGCCGTGATAGGGAAAAGCTCAGTCGAGCTTCTGTCCAAGCTTGCATCCTCATTTTTCGTCGCGCTGACCAACGTTTCTGTCACAGACGACGCATCTAAATGTAGAGAGATGGCATCTGCGCTGAATCGGTCGATAATAGTCAAACTGGGCAGAGGAAACACAGACTTTGTTGAAAAGTGTGCCACAACCTGGGCTGGAAAATCTCCATTACTTGTTCGCTGTGCATTCGAAACTTATAAGCTGCTCGTTTCCGAGTTCGGCATGGGGGTGAACTCAGACCTTGATGCTCTGATGCTCGTCAAGGTGAACGAGATTCTTTCTAACGCTAAAAAAGATAGCAGTGACGACGAAGATTGGGAGAGTGTATACGCCGCTCTGAACATCTTCTCCGTGATCGCCTTCTCAGATGGTGAAGCATTCTTTGCCCCTTACAGATCCACGTGGATTTTCATTATCGATTGTCTTTTGTATCCGCATCCGTGGGTTCGTCTGGCCTCCGGGAAACTAGTGGGGAGACTGCTGCAGAGGGTCAAAGACACAAACCTCGACGAGCAAGAGATAAACACCATAGCACTTCGTCTTTTTAGACAGCTGGGTGCTCCAAACGTTAGTGAGAGCCTCGGGGGGATGACAGTCAAGTCACTCGCCTTGCTTTCGATGTTCTGGAATGAGCAAGACGTATACATTGAAAAGGATGGCGAAAAGACGTCGGCGATAGACTGGGCAGCCTCTCGTGCATGCATGCTGATGAGAAGCGACAACAGAGACTCCTTTGTCGCTAAGAAGTGCGCAATACAATTCACCGCCATGCTGTGCCAGATTATGAGTGTGGAAAAACTCACCAGTGCTTCTGTATCGCTTTTGCTTCCTTTGTACAATTTCACGGATGGCGAAGTCATCAACGAAAAAGATGAACAGCTGAAGGAACTGGCTTTGGAGTGCTGGAAGATAATGGAGGAGAAGATAGGTGTGGCAAACTTTACTCAGGCATTTTCTCAAGTCCGCCAGAATGTTTCGCAGAGAAGACAACAGAGAAGAAGCCATAGAGCTCAGCTTGCCATATCTGCTCCTGAGGCCTCTGCAAAAAGAAAGATGAGAAAACACGAAAGGTATAGAGAGAAAAGAAAGAGCGATAAAGACGAGAACGGATTATATAGGCACAAAAGGAGGCGGTTTTAGTATTCAATGATATAGGTTGCTTAATTTTGGACTTCTATCGCAAGGTATCGGCTGATCGAATTTTGATCTCGTGTGACATATCACGGAGAGGGAGACTAAACTAAAATTAAGCGTAAGCTAAAGTACGTAGGACACTTTCAAAAAACTCGGTCATTCGGCAACTGTGCTGAAAGAGTCACTCTGACGACTCTGGTCTCCTTGCGAGAATAAGGACTGGTCATGCAGTGCTACATAAGCTTTTTCATCGGATCCTGCCTAGGTTCCACCATGAACTCCTTTGAGTGACGGGAGGACGAGAAACTGGCACTATTGAAATTCGTCAAAGCTCCCCGTTATATGGTTGTTAAGATGTAGACGACGGTCTGAGTCATACTCGAATAGATATAGTCTGAGTCTGTCATAATAATTAATACTTTATTGTTACCAGCGGTAAAGTATGTGAAGCGCACAAAAAAGCACTTACCGATCGACAACCACCTCCAAAAGATGGACACAAAGTTCTGTATATAGCTTTGCTGATATGGCAGTAACAGCCTGGAGTCTTATGAGAAATTGCCGAATTTGCAACGATCACCAACGAAATTGGTCAAGCATAACGCGCAATAGCTGATGCATAAGGAGGAAAATGCATGTTTTTTGGAAGCTGAAACATTGTCAAAGAAAGGCATCGGAAATTTTATGCATTCGAAATAGCTTTCAGCTACCGCTTACCTCCTTCTTCAGCTGTACGGTAAGTAGCGAGTCTTGCATTGGATCATTTCCGTTTGTTGATAGTACATTCACTCTAGTTTGGAAACAATAGACTAGAGGTGATACATTTCGAGAAGGATAGCTGAAAAATGGTGATGCAAAGAAAACCTTAGAGTTCGCTTCAGAGAAAGATTCGCTAGCTCATAGTTGATGAGACACAGATCAGGTACATACGAGACATTGCTCAATACATCCCAGATCTTTGTCTTAAGGATTTCTGAAATTTGCTTATTAAATTATCAACGCAAAAAAGTTTTATTATTCTTCTCGTGAAGACTATTTACTCGTAGAACAATCACTCCATTCTCAACTCTTGCCCATTTGACTCATGGCTCAACTTAATTTTTTTATTTGAAGGCGTAGAATCTTCTGTCTGCTTCTTCTGGTAGGCTTCCAATTCTCGTTGGTACCGCGCCTTATCCTCCTCATACAGTGAGTAATAGGGCTTTCTAGCCTCTGCATCGAGCGACTTCCATGCCTCTGTGAGCGCTTTTGAAAGATCGCTAGTGACACCAGGGGTCTTTGAATCTAGTTCCTTTCTGATCTTCTCCTTCTCTAGATCGCAGAATATGAGGTATGCATTAGTGGGTCGCTTTGGGCCGTTGGGGTCTTTTTGCTTAGTCCGTTTGGGCGTTATGTTTTGTTTTTTCTGCTCATTACTGGCCTCAACAGAGAGACTACGTTCTTTGGCAATAGCCATCAACTGATTCAAATCATCATTCTCGAGTCTTCCAGACTTTTCCTCAAGCACTTCAAGTAAGACAGCAAATTCTAAACGCATCCTTTTGATCGCAGCCCTGGATCTGGAAACAGCGAGAGCAGCTACTTCATTGTTCTCTTCCACTTCTGCTATCCTCTTTTTTAGATCCTTACACTTCTGTCTAAGTCTCTGTTCTTTGGGTTAGGGTGATTAAGCTTTGAAACTGACCTACCTTCTGTTTCAGGCTCTTGAGTATGCGTCACCTGCTTGCTTGGAGCGGCCATGGTGGTAATCCTTTCACAAGAAGTGGAGTCTGTTCGAGGCCCGGTGAGCTTATTTTATTGGCGGGTTGAGGAGCAGACCTTCTTATCGTGGGCTTGAGGAATTTTCTGACAGAACTCGATCATAGCCATTTTTAGGCTCGGCAAAGCTAAATAAGTGGAAGCACTTTCACTAATTTTTCTTTTCGAAGAAAAAACGACCTCATGATTGTTCTGGTCCCAAAGAAACACGAGAATGTCTGACTGAACGAAATGGGAGTTAAGCTGTGGAACTCTGCTATGCAATTTTTCTCCACTTGTGGCAATCGAATTCAAATAAACTGATCGCATTACGTGTATAAAACTTTTTGAGTCTCCCCCTAACTTGAAACCTCTTCATTTAAGGTAAAAAAAAAATTGTAAAAAAATCATTTACAGCTCCTTATTTAGTGGAAAGTAGAAGGGTTTGTATTATCACTTTTAGAAAGGCCCATTTAATTTGTCAAAAAAGTTTCGAGTTTCGTCAGCTTCACATTGGAAATCAGCTGTCTAGACCTGAAATGCTTTACAACAAACATCGAACTACCAAAAGAGGTGATGCATAACTGCCCTGTTGTGCAAAAAAGACTGGGGGTTGCTGCAGGAATTGAACTGGTGTCATTTTTTCTTTTTGAGCAAAGAACACACACAGCCTAGCAATTACACCATAGAGGGTAAAAATGCAAGCTTGATATTAGAAGGTTCCGCCGGGTTCGAGCCCTGTAGGATCCAATTTATTTAACTGAAAAGTTGATAAAAGGCGAGCAGACAAAGTACTTTGCGAAAAAAAAAAATCAACCGGTGCCTGAAAGATCAAAAAAGGGGCAATGTACAACTTCTGTGCAAAAAATACTGGGGTTGCTGCAGGAATTGAACTGGTGGCATTTTTTCTTTTTGAGCAAAGAACACACACAGCCTAGCAATTACACCATAGAGGGTAAAAAATGCAAGCTTGATATTAGAAGGTTCCGCCGGGTTCGAGCCCTGCAGGATCCAATTTATTTAACCAAAAAGTTGATAAAAGGCGAGCAGACAAAGCACTTTGCGAAAAAAAAAATCAACCGGTGCCTGAAAGATCAAAAAAGGGGCAATGTACAACTTCTGTGCAAAAAATACTGGGGTTGCTGCAGGAATTGAACTGGTGGCATTTCTTCTTTGTGAGCAAAGAACACACACAGCCTATTACACCACAGAGGGTAAAAATGCAAAGCCCGATATTAGAAGATTCCGCCCAGTTCGAGAGTCAATTTTACTACTTATCTTTCAACAACAACTTTGACATGTGCAGGTCTCGTTTGATGGTGATATTCGTAGAGTTTCATGAGGGAGGTCGAAAACTGAAGCTTTCTGTTCGGTTGAAGAAAAAAGAGCTGCCGTTTATGACGAACAAGGACACTAGGATTGCGACTGTTCCCTAGTTGTGAGCCTTCAGCTCGAAACACAAGACGATTTCATCTTCCCATTTGAGTATTCTGTGTGACGATGATGGAGAAAGCTGCTCCATCAACTTCTTCAGCAAAACATTCGCACTCCAAAGAGATGTGAATATGTAACTAACGACCTGGTAGTGAAACAAAATGACCATTTGAGGTAAATAAGGCTACCGTGGTTCACCGTCGGAGCATAGTGATGAGAATAAATGCACACCTTCACTTCATGATTTAAAACAGAAGAATTGCGGATATCCATCCGTACATTTTGCAGCCTCATGGTGTCGATAAAGTGTCTGGCTGACATTTGCCTCATTCCAGTAAGCATTACTTGTCTCGTGCATGGGATCTAACGCAAGATCGGAACAGCAACTCCATCCGTCTCAGATTATGTTGTTGCAGTCGAAGAATTGGTAAGAGAAAGTCATCTGAAAAGTACGATGCACAGTGCCGGGACGACTATAGGTAAGTCTATATGAATAACTCGGGCTAATGATTAGAGGGTCCTTGGTCTGAGGTCATGGATCTCATAGGACAAATGCACGAGAGAGTTCACTCGATGGGTGTTTTTAGGGTGCAGAGTGATATTCGCGTGGGTACAAGGTACGTCGCTTTTTTTTTTTTTGAAAGAGCACTAACTCCAGAACTGACAAGTCGCAAACCGCAGCAGACAAAGTGGAGGTTGTTGAGAGAAAGATTCTAGAGCGCAAGAGCAAGTAGTGTCTATTTTGTACACTCAACAACCAATTTATTTTATTATTCACTATTATTGACTAACCTTTCGAGCTAACATGAATATAATGTAATTTTCTTGCATTTGACATACATGCATGTTCTGGATGTGTATTAACTCAATCTTTCGCTTCCTTCACTGGTTATTTACTGCTGCTGTCGAATCTCAAAAAAGAAAAATGGCACGAGGCTTTGGAAAATCAATCATGTAAACTGAGATCTTGGGCTGGCCATCTCACTGCGAGAAACAAAAAAGGCAATGCCCATGAGATGAAAGTCCCGGTGTTCACAAATGGAAAGAGGCGCATGCTGATTGAAAGAAGTTGTCTCACTATAAATGCAAGACAATCTTTTTGATGCGTTGCTAGCATTTAGACAACTAATGAGCAGAGGAAATGATGTTCAAGTTTGAGATCGAGTCTCTAATTTGATATCCTAAGTTTCACAAAACACCCGGTCGATCAATCTTTTTTTTTTTTTTCACATAGAAGTTCCATTATAACGATATAGCAGTGTTGGGGCATAAAATGAGTAAATTATGGCTGACACTGCGATGTCCGGTTGCGACGAAGGGTATGGGCATAACATCGACCAATGATGTTTCTTACTTATGTAGAAGGATCAGTAATCACTATTTGTACGTTAGCGGTTCGAGTTTTTTGTGCAACCTTGATGAATGTTCGACATTCTTTTTTTCTGAACATAGTTGTTTTTGCGGGGAGCACATTGTGAAAAGTCAAAAGGGACTATCCGCAAGTCTTCCAGCCTTTGTACCCTTGACAACCCAGCGAAAGACAATCCAGAAGCGAACTCGAAATTTCCAATATCAACAGTAGCATTCTTAAGTGCGATTTATTGTCACAGCCCAAGCGAGTTTCAAACGAATCTTCAGCTTCCCGAGTATTGCTGAAGACATCACAGGAACCAGGTAAGGGCGATCAACGAAAAGGGCTGACCGCAGTAATCACGAAAATCAGTCAGTACTGAAGCGTTCACCCCTCAACATCCAAGTTCTATTTCATAATGGCGCGAACGAAGCCTCTTACGCTTTAATAATCTCACCCCTCGACAATACACAAACCAATGTTATTGTGAAAAAGAGAATCCATCTCGTCGTGCGATCATTTCCGCTACGCTTCAATAATTGTGATTTATAGACTATAAAATCTTTGAAGGTTTCAGGAGTTCGAAAATCAGCTTTTCTGACAAATAAAACGTCAACTTCTTCGGGAACTCTTGAAAGCTGAACAGCTAAAGACGATACTTGTGGTGAAATATTAATGACATTGCCGGTGCACTTCAGCTGTCCGCGCCCTCTCGCCATCCAAACTGTTATGAAGGGAGAGCAACGGGCAACAAGAAGTGGGAAATGCATCTTGATACACCCTCATTCGAATAATCATTTCTCAGATTGAACAAAGTGCTTCCGCACGAGATTCTACTGATGCTCTTGAATGTTAGTCAACACCACAGGGGCAAATCGAGTAATCTGCGTGTCCTCAAGTGAAGAAGGAGAGCAAAACTCAAAGTCTTGTTCGTATTTTAATTTTACTCAGGCGAATGCAATGAACGCATTTCTTTCACACCAACCTACCACTTACTTTTATCTACCTCCTTTCATTAGTTAAAATGGCCTGACATTTGACATTTTACAGGTAGAAATATCAAGCTGGATAGTAGCACAACTTTTGCCATCCACTCAAATGTGCAGCTAGATACTCAGCTAATGAATGATGGACATCCCTGATTTAACCTGGATGGTGTAGAGATTCCCGACGTTGCCGATTGCTATGATGCATTGCATTGCGCATTGGGATCGGCTTAAAATGCAAAGCAGCCGCTGCGTCTTAGCCATAAATGTCTCAAACAGCTAAAGATTTTTGGGTGCCGTCGGTATCGGAAGAGAAAGGCAAGATTGAGCTTTTCTCGAAACAATACTACGCTGCGTGTACATTTGGCGGAATAGCAGGTCAGTTGAAAGCTGAGACAAATATTGACTAACTTTACTAGCCTGTGCTCCAACTCATTCACTTGTTACGCCACTCGACCTGGTCAAATGCAGAAGACAAGTGAACAGTGGCTTATATTCTAGTAATATTCAAGCCTGGAAGACTATCGTCAAATCCGAAGGCTTAAGTGCAGTTTACCGTGGTTTTATTCCTACTTTCGTCGGTTACGGACTCCAAGGAGCAGGAAAGTATGGGTTTTACGAATTCTTCAAGAAACAGTATGGAGATATTGCCGGAGACAAGTTCATGCAAAACTACAATACAGCTATTTATTTGGCTGCATCTGCATCCGCTGAGTTTTTGGCCGATCTTGCCCTCTGTCCTTTTGAGGCGCTGAAAGTGAGAACGCAGACAACCATGCCCTCTCTTTCGTACTCCGCCATTTTGAAACAGGGAGGGATTTCCCAGCTTTATTCTGGCCTTGTACCGTTGTGGTGCAGACAGATACCTTACACTATGGTTAAATTTGCTTCTTTTGAGAAAGTCGTTGAAACGATGTACTCGTTCTTGCCTAAATCAAAGAATGAGTATTCTAAGCTATCTCAAACAGGTGTTTCATTTGCCAGTGGTTATGTAGCTGGTATTTTATGTGCTGTTGTGTCTCACCCGGCCGATGTTCTTGTAAGTCTGGTGAATGCTGAGAGAAAAAGCGGCGAGTCGATGGGTAGTGCAGTTGGAAGAATTTACTCCAGGATTGGTTTCGCAGGTCTGTGGAATGGCTTACCCATACGTATATTCATGGTCGGAACATTGACAGGGTTTCAATGGCTGATATACGACTCCTTCAAGATTTATGTGGGCCTGCCGACGACAGGCGGCCATTGATAATATTAGAAAGAAATTTACAACTTCATTAGACATTTTTTCAACCGTGTAATGACGTTCGTCTTATCTATTTTGTCTGCCTCTATCTACAATGCTCAAAGTTAGGTATTCCACACGTTCTTGAAAAGCTCTTCATTCAATGGAGTCTTAGATCTGGTCCCTGAAACAAAAGACTGACTTGAGCTGGAATTGTTACTCAAATATGGAGAAGAGCTCGTAGGGGAAGAGTAAAGTGACAAAATTGACTTTTTCAAATCCGGCCTAGAGTTTTTTTGTGAGGCGGACTGAACCAACGATGGCGCGGAAGCCGTCTGCTGAGGTTTCGGCATAGACGAATGACTTGCGCCATTCAGGTCGAGACTCAACAAACTTTCACTAAGATCCTTTTTCTTTTCTGTGACAGGTTGAGGTTTCTCCTTTGGCGCAGGCTGACATTTGTCCTGAGAAATAGGTTGTGGCAGCTCTTTTGCAACGACATCTGGCACGTCACTCTTCTCCACTGCCACCAGAGAGGGGTCAGGCACGCTTTTGGAAAGCGCCCATTTCTTCACCTCATACTTTGTTCTGATAAAATTGTCAATTTTGGAGTCACTAGGAACGTAGTTCTCAGGGAGCTTTGCTTCCCAAAACGCATTTGATTTTGCGTTTCCCCACCTCACCATTGATTTCATTTGTTCGTCAGTCCAAGAATCGAGATCCACGGATTTTACCCTAGAAATGTGTGTGCCCATGCTTCTATGGATTCCAGAGCATCGGATGCAAATAAAACAGCCGAGATTCCAGCTCGCCCAACGAGGATGTGTTGCCGTCTTGCAGTCTGCACATGATCTGTTGGCTGTTTCCTTCAGCAAAGCTTTCAGTATGGCCTGGTTTTTATCGTTATGCGTTCTGCGGTACGACATCAACGTCAAGTCAGCGGTTCCAGGTGCAAGGATATATTATGCACAATGTTTCTAGAATAAATTGCTCGCTTTGTCGATCCCCAATTGAACCTCCATGCATACCCTGGAAGATGTGTCAAAGCACACGTCTAGCAACGATTTATGGATGATCTTGCGAGGCGGAGTGTATGATGTGACAGAAATACTAAGTACCCATCCGTAAGTTGCCTTTTTTTCGAGAAACTAACCCTAATTAGAGGTGGCACTGAGGTTTTGTTCGACTGTGCTGGGGTGGATGCGACTGCCGCATATGATGATGTGCCTCATTCGGATCACGCATGGAACATATTGAAGCCCTGGTATATTGGAGAACTGACGGATGAAGACAAAAAGAGACTACTGGAAAAAACCCGCATGAGCAGCTCATGGAGAAAAAGAAGTCGAAAGCGGGTGAGAAAAGTGGAGACTCGCAGCGATTTTCTTGCTGAGAAGGAGAGTGTCGATAAAGGCTCAGTTGCTTTTCTCTTGTTAATAGCTCTGGGCATGTTTGCATTGTTCTGTTACCTTCACCTTCTCAAATGGCATACTGTATAATGAAGCGAGATGATTCGAAAGAAGAGGTGTTGTCAAACTGCGCGATCGAATAAGAAAGAGATTTTATGAGCGCTGGTGTGGAAAATTCGTGATTTCGAGCTTTGATTGACTGCCAATATTACATTGAACAGTTGATAGACAGCAAGAAGCAGAAGCGAACACACAGAATCGAAGCCCGCACGCGAAAAACATGGCCAAGGCTCAGCCAGTCAAAAATTGTTGCCTTGAATGCATCTTGTGCTCAGGAGTCCACCGGCAAGTTATTGGTTGCAGTGTTGTCGATGGCGCGGAAAGGGTGCTCAATTATTTTTGTTCGGTATGACTTCAGAAGGCCGATAGCTCCTGACCCAAGTATCAGAGAAAAAGTTTGTTACCTATGCGGACTGGTTTTCCATGCATGGATATGTAAAGACCTCTTACATACTCTTCACTTGCCGCAAAATCGGGGTCCGTATGATTCCTGGAAGAGTCTTCGGTTCATGATGAGGTACCGATTCTTGGATTGCTCGATCTCTTTCGGCCACAGCCCATTTGATTAGAGGTTCGCATAGAGGGAACATACGTGGATGCACGCCATAACTAATGACTTGTTTATGATTGTCGCGTTAACATGATAAGATTGATTGCAGTGCTCCCGCATGGTTTTGTTTGAGATTACACGGAACCCGATTGGAGAATATTATATACTGACGAGGCACGGACAAGAAGAGTTGGAATATGCACTCTGTGATCGAGCGTTCAAAGAAATATGCTAAAAAAATCACTCATGTGGTTATTGCTCCAGCTGGTCTTTGAAGGAGTTGTTGATTTAGTATGCTATCTGCGGCCACTTCAGCCACGGCAAGCAATGCTTTAAAATGTTACAAGATTTCATTCAAATGACGTCAAATGCAGCTTGATAGGCGGCGGTCAGATAATTACATGAAGTACAATTTTATCATGGTTTTTTTATAATCATAATCCTTTCTCTGTTTATTCTGGCTCCTTAGAATGGCGTTTTGAAGTCGTCGCATACGCGTGAATTCTGGATGCTGAAGCTTGACAGCTGTACTTGATGCTCTGGCCAACCAAAACGGGTTTCCTCCGTCTGCAGGATCTTAAACGCATGACAAATCCCCCGACTTTCCCACTAACATTTCGTCTTCCTATCATCGATAAAACTTGTCTGCCTCAAGTGCTGAATCTTCAGGTTCAATAGATGATAGCAATAAGGTTCCTTACTCCGCGAAAAAAGGCGGTGCGGACACAAGCTTGTTTCTGGTAAAATACTATCTCGTGTAGTCATATGTATTCTTCACGGCACCAGACGATATTTGATTGTTGAATTGAAATCAAGCAGACTGAGCCCTTAGACCGGAAGAGAGCTCAGAGCATAAATCTAGAAGAAGGTATATTGACGCGCACACGGAAGCGAATGGAACATTTATTGTCCTTGAGTGGCTCCTTAGATTTTGTTTCACATAAAAGCGAATGTATCAACACCGAATAATTGGTCGATAAGCCAGACCGTGAATTGTGAAGAGATGACAAATAACCAATGCGGGCCTCGGTTCCCTACTGCATGAGATAACATGCAAGGTTTCTTTCAAGAGACTGCACCTTTTTTATGGCATCAGGCAAGCTTCAAATGTTGAAGGCGACTAGCATTAATTGACAGCTGCAATCTATGTCTGCCTTTAGGAAGTTAAAGCGACAAGTGTTTGGATCAATTACAAACTACGGCCGGCTAGCGCAAATCGCCTAAAAAGGTAAGCGCGCATGCATGCATACTGAAAATTTTTCCCCGAAGAATGAGTCAGCGATTCTTCAATATATAAGTAGGTAATTGCCTCAGATTACACAACTTGAAAAACTCAACAACAACAAGACAACAACAACACAATATCACCACCTTACCAAAAGCCACGCTACCCACACAGTTATATCCATCATTTATCAGCAAATACTCACTGAAAATGTCTCACTGAATACGAAATTTTAGTCCCTCTAAATTTTTCGATTGTTATCACCACAAAGTTTTATCAAACAATTGAAAACTCTCCAAGTTGTTGAAGTTTTTCTCCCCCTTTTCGAAAATGTTATTCCAAATGCGCTGCTCGTGAAAATGAATTTACATACGTCCATCATGACGATCCACCGACCCACCCAGTTTTGAATCAAAAAAAGTTATCAATCATTAAAATGTCCATCGAATCGTTGTTTGCCGGAGACGGATTCTCGCTTTTTGAAGCGATTCCGTCCGATTTTATAAAGAAGGAAGATGCCGAACTCGGCCAGTTTACCTTTTCAGCGCCAGAGTATTCTCCATCAACTGGAACTATTTCTCCGCTTGAGGTTCAGCTCGAACCATTGTTTTCCAGCCCTTCGGAGCGCCCTATGTTCGAACCATCGGAAGGCGATGCAAGTCAATGGGTCTCATTGTTTGAGGAAGAGGAGGCTGTTGCTTCACGCTCATTCAGTGAAACTCCTCATACTGGTGCTAATCCTACTGTTGTCGTAAAACGTTCCTACAGTCAGACAGCTCTTCCTTCTGAAGAGGAGATTGAAGACCAAACGAACCGTACTGTCACATCAGGATCGAAGACAGATCACTTAGGCTGTACCACCTACACTAAAAAACAGAGGTCTATCCCTTTGCCTCCAATTGTTTCCTCGGCTAGTGACCCGGCTTCTATGAAAAGAGCTCGGAACACAGAAGCTGCTCGTCGTTCTAGAGCCAGAAAGATGGAGAGGATGAATCAATTAGAGGATAAAGTTGAGGCGCTGTTAAACCGCAATAGCGAGTTAGAAGCCGAAGTCTCTCGTTTACGTTCTCTCTTGAAGAGCCCTTAAAGCTTTCAAGTTTTTTGTACAACAATATAAATATTTTGGTTATGTGAAGCTACTGTTATGTTTGACTGGCCGCTAGTCACCTTCGCCAATGTAGTGACGTTTCAAAATGACGTCGAGACTTCATCATCCTCACACCATCCGGTTTTTCCTTCTTTTTTTTTGTTTTCCTATGTGTTGTGAGGCTGAAACCAAGGGAGAATCACCAAATTCAAGCATGTTTCTCAGGATTGAGACATATTAGTGTTGCGTCAAAAAACCAAAAAGACTCTTGACAACAATGATTGTCAATTGGTGGAATCCAGACACCACAAGCTAATTGGAAGCTCCAACTCCGATGAAATTTTTACGATATTGTCTTGTAAGAATATCACGCAGTTTATTAAACAATCGGTGTAAATTAGCCTCAGGGAATAAAAATATTGAGCACACGTTAAGATAGATTCACCTGGTCCAAGCTATAGAGGACGATCACTCAAACTTCATCAGTAAATCAGGGATAAAGAGCCCGTGGTTATCGATCAGCTCCTCGACAGGTTCCTTCAGCGATTCTCATACTGTGGATTCTGAAGACGGGACTGAGATTGTGATAGCTGAATTGAATCCTGACAATGCTTTCGCATCGACTAAGGGAGGCACCTTGCAACCCTTGGAGGTTTTGAGATCAGGGCAATGTTTAAAACCTGTGACGTCGGTGATTTGAAAGACATGCGGGCAGATTGCAACGACATTCAATATGAGTAATAAGCTATCTTTTGGCCTTCATGAAGCAGATGCTGCTGAGCTGCGTGTCATCGACACGCTTTGCAACCTCGGTTGACGTTTCGACGTCAGTCCTCCGAGATCAAGATGTAATAAAAGCAGTCTCAGCTTTGCCCAGTGTGCATCTGAAGCCGGCCTGCTCCAGAGCTATATTAGATGCTTGACTTAATTGGTTGATTTTTTAACACTATTGTGAGACCTTGTCAGAAAGAATGAAAGCTCCTTCATACTTTCTTAATGTTTGGAGAGTATATCATTCTCTGCAAAGATATGGTAATGATCATTCCTAAGTGTCCCTCTTGGACTTCATTTCTTTGCAGGCGGGCTTTCCAGAGTTTTTGAGGAGCTTCCTGTTGCGAAGCTTTCTTCAATTTTAGATGCCAATTGTCATTATATCCTTTCCAGCGAAAGCGAGATGCTATTTGGAGGACTTGGCTACTTCTATAGGGGTTGGTGAAGAGAACTGCTCTAGAATTTTAACCGAATATGACAATTTCATGAACAGTTACCAGAGTCTCAGCTCTGGGGACAATTTATCTGAAGGAAATTATCCATTTCTTGCACGAACGGCCAAAAGAATCCTTTCTTGTAACTCAAATAGCATGTCATGTGAAAGGTGCTTCCCAATTATGTCCTGGCTCAATTCTTCCAGAAGAAACAGAATGAATTTGGACAACTTGACATGCTACACAAAAGCATATCTGCTTCTCCGTTCCAAAGGGGCAAAACGTGATGAGCAAGAAATCGACGATAAGAAAATGTTCTTCTATGAAAATTTACAGTCGGAAGAGGAAGAGATTGAAAACTGGTACCCATCTGATGCAAGCGATATCTTTGAAAAGGTATCATCTATTTTTGCAACTTCAAGTGACTTTCGAAGTTTCCCGGGCAAGAGCTGCAACGACCAAACCGGAGACTTCGGGTTTTTTACAGAAGTCATGTAAAAACCAGCTGAGGATGGTTTTGGGACCCTCAATGAAGATAACTGGTGTTATTGTATTCGATTTCGCACACTTTACAACATCCTCACACAATTGTTGTCTGAATTGTTGACAGCATTGGTGACACATCTAAACACCTCTTACATAATTGTTGTCAATTCTTATTTTGGTCAATTTTACTGTTGTCATCCATAAATCGAAAACGAATTTTTGACCCAACACTAATAAATATGCACGATCTTTTTTCAACTTTTGCTTAATTTTTGGGGAAATATCAAAACTGACAGAGTTTTCGCGGCAAAATATCAAACATGGCAGATGCATGAAAGTATGCATGATCTTGCATGAAGACACGTATAGAAGCCATCACCATGCAGATTTGATGAAAGACAACTTTTCGAGAGAGTTTAAGGCCTCCACTACTTTATGCACGTGATCAAGTAGTACCAGGAATTTTACGACAAGAAAACTCTTATTCAAGCTGTCAAGTCCTTGGCTATCGAGAATCGTTTCGAACTGTGGGTACATAATAAAGAGCGTTACAATGTACGGTGCAAAGATAAGAGCTATAGCTGAAAACTCTATGCTTCGTTAGCAAAGGAAAGTTCTTCTTCTTTTGTTATCAGGCAATGGATCAAACCTGCGAATATTTAAATAGCTTGAAAAACAAAGAAGCAGGATAAAACTGTCGGATTATCAGCCACGATCCAAACTACTGATGTGATAGGGATAGTGACCGGACCAAAGGACATTGGTCATGCATTTGCATCTCCGGCGGAGCGGAAGGTCATTTCCTTTACACCGCATCACTTCCAGTAGTACGATGCAATAAGTGTATAAAAGAGGTGAATAACCTCGATTGTGTAGCAGCTTTAGGTAGAAGAAGAATACATTAAACCGAACAAGATTAACGACGAATACTCAACTTACGAAAGAATATTAGAATTCTTACAAGAACAAAGAAGGTTTAGCATGGTACAATCATACGGAGCTGCTCAACCAGATACTGCTGCTTCTCCCGGTGCTCCCGGATCTCCGCATCATCAACAAAAACTGGGTTGCCGAGCAGATTATTGGCCGACTTAAGAATACTCCTAGATACTTGCCTTCCGAAATCGTTATTGACAATTATCTGGTTGCTTGGAGAGCGAAACTAATTGCAAACAAGGTCGTAGATGGTGACGAAATCTTTGCCAGGGAAAGCTATTAGCGCTGTTATAAAAATGCTATTTATCCAATCCCTCACGTCTCATTGTGGGCCCATGAGCAAAAAAATGCTGAGAGTTGCATTCCAGCTCCCAACGTGAAGATCGGAATCGGCCGCCCGAAGAAAAGACGTATTAGAACAGAGCACCAGTGGAGAAAGAAGCGTCCGGTTAGGTGTTCCGCTTGCAAGGAGTGGGGCCACAATCGTTTAACATGTAGGGAGCCTTTGTACGGTAATGTATGCAACACCATGCAGCTAATACATCTTTTCATGCAAGAACATGCATACTGCCATGCATCTGTTATGCTTGATATTTGGCCGCGAAAACTCTGTCAGTTTTGATATTTTCCCCAATTTTTTTTTTTTAGGGAAAATTTGACAAATACCACAGTTTTCGCGGGAAGATTTGGAAACTACCAAAAAACGCACGCGTGCATATCTGTGCATGAATTACGCGGTATAACACGTAAAAAATGCACCTTGGTGCGTCTTCCTTGCAGATGTTCTGGTTCTTACAGTACATTACAAACAAGCTTATTTAGAATACCTATAGAGCATTTCTACATGTCAGACGATTATGAGACAGCTCATTACAGATTGAGCATCTGAACGCTCGTTTCTTTCTCCCAATGTCTTCCGTGCGGATACGTCTTTTCTTTGGACGACCGATTCCCACCTTCCCCTTAGGTGCGAGTAATCTGAGATCTTC
>JAJLWQ010000354.1:0-58888 GCA_030570875.1 Citeromyces matritensis
AAAAAAAAAAAAAAAAAAAAAGAAAAAAAAAAACAGAATGTTTTCAACCCGTTTCGACCCTGATTCAGTAAGCGATAACAGCTCTGGCAATAGGAAACGAAAGTTGAATGAAAGCACTGATAAGGAGCATGATGCATCGAGCTCAAAACACTCCTCCATACTTAAACGGTTTCAGCGCACCCTAAAGAATCAAGGTGCTATTGATGAATCAGACGAAGAGCCAGATCTAGTCCCTCAAGATTTGAAACCTCTGGAACCAATGCCCCAACCAGCATTGCCCAAAGATGTCAGACTTCACTCGCAAACCCAGAACTTGGACTGGTTGGCAAAGCCGCTTTATTTTTCCACTACGCACAAGAAGCCCTTTCAAGACTTTAAACCTTCCATTCCTCAAACGATCGTGGATAATCTCAGGGACAGGTTTGAGATACACGAAGCTTTTAGTGTTCAAGTGCAAGTGATTTCCTATTTACTGAGCGAAATGCAGAATAACGCACTCTCTTTGGATAGAGGAAGAGACGTTCTAGTCAATGCTTCAACTGGATCTGGTAAAACGCTCAGTTACTGCATTCCTATTGTTGCGTCTTTACTGACGCGAAGAGTGCCAAAGACAAGGTGTATTATAGTGCTTCCTACGAGACCGTTGATCTCACAAGTTCATCAAGTACTTTTGGGTCTACTGAGAAACGTCGATCTCAATGTCCAGGCTTTCAGAAAAGACATATCTATCAAGGATGAAGCCAAAAAGCTCCAGGATTTTACTCCCGACATCATCATATCTACTCCAGGAAGACTAGTAGAACACATTCTAGCAGGCGATCTCTGTCTCGAGGAACTGAGATGGCTTGTCATCGATGAAGCCGATAGACTGCTTAATCAACACTTCCAAAACTGGTGCGATGTTTTGATCTCCACCATTGAAACGCAACAAGCTGCTGAAATGAATGAAAGAAACATTGTCAAACTCAAGACCAGATGCCAAAAGCTCATCTTTTCAGCCACACTAACAACGAACTCCGAGAAACTGACTCATCTGAAGTTGTTCAAACCCCAGATCATTGTCATAAACGACTCAAATGAGCTTGTAAACGAGCTTTATCAGCTGCCAAGCGGGTTGGACGAATCATACTTGAGGTTACCCTCATCGATGAGTTCCCTCAAACCCTTGATATTGTTTCGCTTACTAAACCAATATACACCAATGAAGCTTGACCAGAACGGTCTAATCTTTGTCAAGTCAAACGAGGCCGCCATCAGGTTAACCAGGCTCCTTCAATTAATTGCTGAGAACTTGGGGCAAAAGGATCTTATAATAGAGAGTGTCAACTCTACGATGACTAATCATCAGCGCTCTAGAGTTTTGAAAGCTTTCGAAAAGGGAGAAATTCATATTGTTGTCTCTACTGACTTGATGTCTCGCGGGATCAATCTCACCACAATCACTCATGTGGTGAACTACGACCTGCCGGTCTCTACCAAAGAGTACGTTCACCGTATCGGAAGAACTGCCCGTGCCGAAAAGTCAGGACTCGCTTTGAGCATATGTCTGGGCGAGGGTGAGTTCAAGTGGTTCAAGAAAATTGTCTACAGCGGCAAGCTCATCAACAGGAACGGCAAGGAAGTCACGCACACACGAACCATCATGAGTCAAGATGAAATGGAAGACGACGCCTCGTTGTCAATCCAGTTCTCCGATGACGAAAAACTTACTTACGAAAAGAGTTTGGCACAACTCCAGGCTCAAGTAACCAAATCATTTTAAAATAAATATACAATTCTCTAGCAGGCATCCGGTTGAGATGAAATGTAGTCAATCGTCTGCGATACAGTGTTGAGCTCGTCCGCCTCGTGATCTGGGATCAAAATGGAGAACTCGTTCTCCACTTCCATCAAAAGTTCTACTGTATCCAGCGAGTCCAGACCTAGGTCTTTAGAGAAGGAAGCGCTTGCACTGATTTTCTCTGGATGCTTGACATTCCCATAGTCTTCTAATAGCTCAAGAATTCGTTCGGTGATTATCTCCTTATTCAGCTGCGGTCCAGCCGAGTACCAGCGAGTCGATAAGATGGACCCCGCAGGTCTTGAAATGCAATGGGGAGCTCTAATTATCCCAAAGCGAGCCCTGCTAACTAGAAACCGTCTGATCATAATTCAATGAGGGGAAGTCGTGCGGCACACAAAGTGGTTGTGGAAAAAAGCGTTCGCTTTAAAATGTTTAAGAATGTGTTTGGGAGTCTAAGCAGGATGGCCCCAGGCCGGTCAATTATAAATCCTCTACGTAGCGCACAGTCGATTTTGGGGCCGTCGAAACAGTTTCAGTTCTCACAGCAGCGGTTTGCTACGCTCAACCAGATCAAGAGAGGAGGAGGAAAGCACAGAAGGAATGACAAGGAGACCAAATCGCCAGCCTTGGAAGAGTGTCCAATTAGAAAGGGTGTTGTTGTAAGAGTGATGATTTTGAAGCCGAAGAAACCAAACTCTGCTCAAAGAAAAGCCTGCAGAGTACGTCTCTCTACTGGTAAAATGGTCAGTGCTTATATTCCCGGTGAAGGACACAATGCTCAAGAGCACAGTGTAGTTTATGTGAGGGGAGGAAGAGTGCAGGATCTTCCGGGTGTAAAGTACCATTTGGTGAGAGGAGCTATGGATTTAAGTGGAGTTGCCAATAAGACCACAGCTAGATCCAAGTATGGTGTTAAAAAGCCTCAAAAAAGTTAGATTCTTGTAGATAGTTAATGAATGTGGATGGATCCGATTTTTGATTTGACGCCTGTCAGTATTGTCAGATGGGGTTGGTCATCTGCTTTTTCAATAAAGGAACATGTGAGATGATGAAGCCTTTCCCTACAGACAAAAAACTGTTCTTCATATGATCTCCGCCTCACATCGCTATAGTTTTTGCATCAATAAGCAGAGACACAAGCGGATGGTCCTGATGTAGATGCTCCGTCATCTTGACAAAGAGATATTATTTATTGTACGGTCAATCATCGTTGTACCCGAGAGATGAACGTTACACAAGATGGTGCAATTACTCAGTAAAACTGGTTTATTCATAGAAAAATATTGCATCCAGGAGAGCCGTAAGCTCAGATTCATAGATCTCGTATGAACGGTTGAGAAAGACCCTCTATTGCAGATTTGTTTGCGAGTACCACGTACCACAAATTATCCTTGTGGCCAGCATTTTGTAACAGGCAGAGCTTCAATCAAATGATATCCAGGTTCACGAGTCATGGATAGAAGCCTTCGCTTCGATCTTTCACCTTTATTTTCAATGCTTCTCACTTGTAAGCACCTAAAATCCTTTAAGAAGATACCCAGTCTAAAATCTCATTATAGTCTCACATCAAAAGATAGAGAGCGCCTCGGGATCTTATGCAGACTCCGCTGCTCAACATGTGCATCATAATATGTGCCTAAATGGCCGTTCTCCTTTGAACCAGTTTCAAACGATTTGATTTATAAAAAATATTAAGCAATGGGACACTGACTTCTTGATACGACTCAATGGTCGGCCAATTGCATGCGCGAGCCGATCAACGGTATGTACAAATTTTGGGGGTGCATATCAGTGGAAAACTGACCGCTAAACAATAAATAATCCCGTTGGGCACTTGAAGATGCAACATACCCAGAAGAATGAGCGAAAGAGCATGAAACACTCAGTGGGCGCCTCTACAAAGCTCCTCGTGTAAGATAATTTATCCTTACATGTATCAACTTTTCATTTCATTCATCTGTATCCCAAAGATGACATACATACTCTCAGAGATTATGTCAAGACAAGTAGCACAATGAAAATTTCTAGAAGATAATGCCCAGATCTACACAGCTGGGAATAATACATTAAGGAAACAGTTCCGCTTCGTTTTAGTCGTGCACCCACCAACTCTATCTGGCAGCCTCTCTCCAAACATGCTCCAGTTGCAGTCACAAAACTTGCTAATTGAGGACACCTTCCTTCAGGCTTCACGTCTGGACTATGACCCGGTCACTCTGGACCGTATTGTCACAGATTTCGACTTTACCACGTTTCACATCACAACCCCGGAGTCCAAGGACAAGATTTTGCTCTCCATCAAGATCAAATGCTGGCAAGATCTAGTGGAAAACAATGTAATTTCATTGCTGAATCAAATTTACAGTTGCGTCACTGTTTTGGACTCTCCGGAACCGGGCTGGGATTTCAGTATCTACATAGACCTCAAGGAGCTTCAATCCAAGCCCGAGGAAGAACGGGACGAGATAGTTTCCAAGCTTTCACTACTCAAGAGGAACTGTTTTGCTGCTCCATTTCTAAGTGCCTTTAGCCGGTACGATGAACTATCCAAACAGCAGCCTGTGGATCCAAACAATATTTATGGAGAGTCAAACGTTCCAGAAGAGAAAGTACTCACCATAAACTACAGAGAGGAAGAGTCAATCTACATCAAGCCATCCAACGATAGAGTCACGGTGATTTTTTCGACATTTTTCCACGACGAGACCGATGCCATCTTTTCCAAGGTGTTCCTTCAGGAATTCAACGATGCTAGAAAACGCTCTATTCAGACGGCTCCTCAGGTGATCAATTCTTACAAGGAGCCTCCTCTTGAGATCCGTAACTTGGTTAACCCGTTTGGTGGAAAAGAGCACAACATGACGTATGTCACTTTTGTGTTGTTCCCGAGACATCTGTCCACTGAAGAAATCAGATGGAACACTTTGACACACATTCAGTTGTTCAGGTCCTATTTCCACTACCACATCAAGATTGTCAAGTGTTATCTGCACCAGAGAATGCGGTACAGAGTGAACGGGTTCATGAAGGTGCTCAACAGAGCAAGAAGAGATCAGGACGATGAGGGAAAGGAGAAGGAGAGAAAAACAGCTTCCGGAAGGAGATTTGAGGCTTTTTAGAAAGAGAGAAGGGTAAGGTAAAAACAAGTATATAATTGGAAATATATATGCCTCTTTTCTGCGTGCCCCAACCAATCTCGTCATTTTAGTCAACGACAAACATGTCCTTCTTTGGATTCAACCCAGAGTCGAATCCCGAATCGAGAGGCAAAGAGGATGAAGCTATTGACTTTGAAGATATTTATGAGGATGAGGATGACAACATGAATGCGGAGACTTTCGGAGACGATGTGTACGTCGGCAAGGATTTCAACTTTGGAAACCAAGCGCCCTCTTCTCAACCATCTGCTCATCCGCCATCCCAAGCAGTGAGTTACGCTGAAGTGGCCAGTCATCCAACGGTGGACGATCTCATGCAGCCAATGGCTTCATTGTGGAACAATCCGGTTCAGCCACCACAGGAGAATCTAGACTCCAGAGTGCTTTCTCTTGAGGAAATTGAAAGCCAGCTCATGGGTAATCCTTTCCAGTTTGCTGGTGCAATGCCTCAGATTCCACCTCACATGGCTCAGGTTCCCCCGGGATTTCCCGGTTATGGATTTCCTCAGATGCCTCAGTTTCAGCAGTTTCCGCAGGGCATTCCTCAGAATCACTCACAGGGACCCCCTCAGAACAGTTCGCAGGGACAATTCCCTCAAGGACAATTTCCTCAGGGACAGTTTGCCCAGGCCCCATTCCCACAAGGACAACCACAACCTCCGCCAGGTTTCCCCTTTATGATGCAGCCACCTGTTATGCAACATGATGCTGCAAAATCTCCACCGGACAATAGTTCGACCGCTGAGATTGCTGCTGAAGCAAGTTCTCCAGCTGAGTCTATCCCAACCCTCAAGGCTGATATGTCACAATTCCCTGTTCTTGGCTCCAAGGAAGCCGAATCAGCGTCTCGTGCGTCTCCGCAAGTTCACAAGGGCCCCAGGAATCACAGACCTAGTTTCCATGACTCAGACTTGCCTGATGAAGAGAGGAACAGGCTCGCACGCCGGTCAAACAAGGTTTCGAGAATAACACGCTTTTCCGGCTTCATGACACCTCGTGACAAGGACTTTGTAACCCGTTTCCAGCTATCGCAGATTGTGACAGAGGATCCTTACAATGAGGACTTTTACTACCAAGTGCACAAAGTACTCAACGTCCAGGGAGACAATCTGGGCGGAATGTCGTCGATTGCTGAAAAGTACCTGGAACACTCAGGGCACAGACTGGGAGGAAGAAACAAACGAGCCGATGTTGCATTGCAGAGAATGCAGCAGCAAGTCTCAAAAGCTGTCAGCGTAGCCAAAGAACGCGGTGCTAAGAATGCAACACTCGCCAAAGAGGGAGCTTTAGGAAAAGTAAGCATTGGCTCTGGAAAAACACCAAAGAGACAGCTCAATATCAAGGCGAAAGAAGACAAAGAGGCCACGCCTGAGGTGGCGGAAGGCGGTATTATTGGCGGGCTTAAGGATAAAAGCTCCAGCCAGCCTCCTGCTTTGGATAAGAATGTGAGCAAAACGTCTAAATTGTTCTTCCTTCTATTGATTGAGCAGATCTACGAGATTGTGCTCAAACTGGAAAGCTCAGAGCGAGAGAAACAGCTTACTGAGGAATCTGTTGGTGAGCTGTGGAGTCTGCTCGGGTTCTCAGAAAACCCAGATGACACTCACGGTCAGGATTTCGTAAACACATTGTCGTACGACAAAGGAATGAAGATTTTCCCCAGGTTATTTCACTTCCTGTCTTATGAGCAAAAGCTAATCATCATCACGGTTATCATGAGAAATTTGCAAAAAATCGACATTATCCTAAAAAGTTCTCACAGAAACAACTTTGGCTCCGACACGGGGATGCCCACCACTGTTTTACGGAAAATGGAGGTTTTCCAGATCACTGTTTTGAAAACCCTAGTGTTCTTTTTGAGTGACGCCAAGTTTGTTGAGGTGTTGAAACTTTTGGTCATCATCATTAACGAGAATAATTTGTTGTTTCTTTGCTCCACCAAGCTGGGATTGTCCATCATCACTATTCTCATTTCACGTTTGGAGGTGATCAAACAGGAGAATCAAACCAAATTAAGCGCTCAAGACCTATCGGCTTGGGCAGCCACTTACGACAAGCTGTTCCAATCTCTGGAAGGCCGGTTCAAGTCGATTTTCCATCAACCCCTTGAAGATGACTCTTATATCTGGCAATTTTTCGCATCTTTATCTCTCGCTGGTAAGCTGAGCCACCAGAGAGTGATTGTCGATGAGATCAGAGATGAAATTTTCGGAGTTATGGGCAAGGCTAGACTTGCTTCCGAACAGGGTGATCAAGAATTACCGCCTAAGCTGATCGGCAACCTCAACTTGTTCTTGAACGTTATGGGCTTGAATGCCACCGAAACAGACATTACAGAACTTAAGGCTTAACTTTTGTACTTTGAATACATCCTTACACATCTTTTGTAACGACAATGTCAGCCACGCGGAGTTTCACTTGTGAGTTCAAGACTGGGTTTGCTTACGCTTACTTGGCTGGACAATATCATTGCAAACTCTTGATTCAAATAAATACATTACACAGCATTATTCGGATTTTTAAAGAGACAGTAATCCTCATAGCTAGTCTCCTGAAAATCTTTGAAGAAAGCATAGAAATCACTAGACAGCCGACTCGCCTTCATGTTATCGTTCTCGGGAAAGACGTATGAGACTAAATTGTTGGCAACCATCAAGTCTTGGGTATTCAGATAAAGCCCATCAAGACCAACCCGCTTCACATACGTGTGCTCACCTTCGACTTGTTCTGCTACCACCTCACGTTCCATCATTTCCTGTTGCATCTGCCACTGTATCAGGTAGCTAGGTTGGCCACAGCACTCTTCAACAACAGGTATAGCTCTGCTGATGAATCTCTTCTTTGTCATCTCACCTCTCGGGTCTATCCTAACTTGCACTGCTATCATGGCCATCATTCTTTTCAAAGAATCGGCTTGCTTTTTGCTCAAATACCGATCTTTCAATGAATCGGCTTTCAAATTCATGGCTTCGATCACCTTATGATTGTCTCCTTTCTCGTCGTTGATGAATATGGGAATTATCAGGTCGATGACTTCTTGGCCAACTTGACAGGCTATACCGCACCCTCTATACCAGGCTTGCACTAGGACACTCAACGTCAAAGGTGTTTCCACACGGGTCCAGTGGCTCAAGTGGATTATTCCATGAGTCGAAACCAAGTTACTTGGTACCTCGACACCCAAAAATTTCAAATAATAGCCCACGTTCATTGTCCTAAATTGTGACCAAACGCCTACAGTTCTTCTTGGCATAGTGGGGAGGGTAAGTATAACCCTTGCCAGCAGTTCACCCCGTTCTTCCACTGGAATGAGATGGTTTCTCAGAAACTCGGTCAATCTATCAAACAAGGATCTTTCTCCCGGATCTACCTTCTCCTGTTTCCGAATCAGATTATGAGCACAGAGAGCTAACAATGGTTCACTTCTGTAGCGGATCTCCACAGTTTCTTTATTCGGTCCAACAAAAGTCAGGAACGCCATGTGGGGGCTTACCAGTGACTGAGCAAACTGGGAATTCGGCGTAATGGTTATATTGTAAATAATTATCATTGCAGCTAGCATCAATTTTTGATCCACTTGTCCGGATTGCCTGTCAAGCATTCCTCTGCCAACTGCAACTTATCTTGAGGGTGTTCTTCTGCTTTCGAGACATCTCTATACTCGTAGACAAGCAGCTTCCACAAGAGCCGACCCATCCTTAGAAAGTGGTAAGGGTCGGCATGTAAATCAAAGCTGAATTGATGTCCAATCAAACCAACGTCGAAAGTATCTAGCTGATACAATGGCACATGCTGCTTGTGGAAATTTCCTCTCTCGGTGGCAAAGGTTTCTACAGGAATCTCGAAATCGCTTACCATTAACGTTGTATCAACCAAAAGGGCGAAGATTCCCTGTCTCCTGCCTACCATCAGAGCTTCTCTCAAAGCTTTGTACAAAGTGAAGGGTATACTAGTTCTTGCTGTACCGCTTGCTTTGACCGAAAGGTATCGAGCCTCATCGAAGACTAACATGATTTTCACAGGTGATTGGTTACCAGTCTCTTTGGGTTTCTCCTCGGTCACTTCACAGAAAGTGTGCCATATTTCATCCATCTGATTTTCAGACAATGGCGAACTCATCGACTCCTCAATGAACTCTTCTTTGAAGAATCCGGGCGATCCCTCTTGGAAGTCGGTCGATCCCTCCTGGAACTTCCAAGCACGTTCCAGAGTCTCTCCTCTAACATTGCATTCTTGCTCTCTCCAAAATTTGGTAAAGTCTCTGATAGCAAGGAACAAAGAGTTTCTCATAATATGAGATATTGACCTTATGTCCTCATACTTATTGAGAGAATCAAAGAATGTCATGCATTTAGAGCGCGGAGGGTATGACGGCGAAGAGTCGTCTCCCATACCAACGTACAAGATTGGCAGAGTCTTGGCCAGCTCCTTTACCAACCGTGATTTACCAGTACCTGAAGATTGAACCAGCGTAGAGCATGGAAATCTCGTTCTTTTTAAATTCTGCACCATACGCAGTATTTGAATCACGTTTTCAGGCCGCTCATAGCGCCCTTGGAATAGCCTCGTTAACGACTTCAGCCTCTTCACATCAGCAGGTAAAGGATTCTCATCTGTTAAGATTTTTTTGCCCTTTGTTCCAAGTTCCAAAAGCCGACATGTCCAAAAAGTTCACTCATCTCAGGATAAGGGATCAGAGCTTCACGAATGGCGAGAGAGATTTTACCCAACTCTTCAAATGGCTTGGAAGCCAAGTCTACATCCAGCAACTTCAAACAATGGTTGCGAACTGTGCCACTCATCTTGTTCTTATAGTCCGGTAAGTCTTGACTGGCTTGCTCTTTTGCAATCTGCAGGTCTTTTGAAGATCCCACAGGAGAGGAGCTAGGATGGCTTTTAGTCTCCTTCATTTTTTGGTCAAGGTTTGGAGTCGCTGGTGTTTTGCATTCAGGTTTATTGTCAGCCATCGTAATGGGAAACTTCTGCAAGCGATCTGCATGAATATGCAAGGGACAATAGCTTCCCCACATTTACTTATAATTGCATGTGCTTAAAAATCGACAATAAAATGAGAACATAGATATTGGTAGAACTATTATGTGCTTGTATAGATTTTATAGTTTTACTGCCGCTAAATTCGATCAGATTTTTATAATGAAAGTTGCCTATTTGATATTGTGCATTCTATAGATCATACGTCACTATTAGGGCTGGAGTCAACAGAAAGAAAAAATGTCACTTCCGCCAAAAAAAAAGGCTTTAAACTTTGTGAACACATCCTTACACATGTCCCTTTTGTATGTTATCAATTCAATTGAACGGCCTGACTTTGTAGTTGTTACGGTACTTTGACCAACCGTACGGTCTTGAATTCTGTTCTGCAGTGTGATTCTGTCACTATGAAGCAAGCTGTCCTGAAAGGTTATAGCAGAAGGGGTTTAAAAGATGCATCGTACCCTTGCATTATCAAGCAAGAGGGAGAGAGTGTGGAGGGTGTGCTCATTGAAAACTTATCTTCTGATCACTTGAATCTACTGGATCGCTTTGAGGGTGACGAGTATGAGCGCATCGATGTGACCGTGAGAACCGATTTGGGTGAGATCAAAACCCAAACTTATTACTGGATGGACAAGCTGAACCGTGTCTCGGCTCACAAATGGGACAGTGAATGGCTAAAAGATGAGAATGCTGTATTTGAGTGGCTCCGATCGGAAGATATTTAGTTACTTTTCTCTCTCGGAGTAACGCTCCTCCTCTATAGTTTCCTGTGATTGGCAGGGTGTGATGTCAGTACACTGCTCAGGCATTCGTGGCCTGATGAACAACATCCATACAAAGTGTGAAACAAAGATTCCAATCTCTAAGATTGCACAGATTGAGTAAAGAACACAACCCATGATGTCAACCTCCTCCTTGGATACCGCCAGGGAAGCCAGTGAAAATAAAGCTCCGCTTAAATCCATAGCAAGAAAGAAGAAGTTGATTCCAATGATCCTTCCTTTTCTTTTCCAAAGCTCAAAGTAAGGAGGAACTAGACCCAATGCTAAGGCGATTGATGCAAGAATTCCAAATATAAGAGGTGGCCATGTTATTCCCCTGCGATAGAGCCTTTGGAATGGAATTATACATGCACACTCACAAGCTGCAGCTAGCAACGCTATGGCAATTGCCACGATTATTACCTGTTTTTTCGGCTTGGAAATTGGTGGGTAGTAAAGCGTCTGACAAAATGTTATCAGGCAAAGGACGGTAAAGCACTGTGGCTGTACCTGAACGGGAATGTTTGATCCAATGGATATAAAGTAGATGGAAAAAGGGACCCCACATAATGTCCAAAGAAGAAACATTAGTGGTGGAAGCCCTTCGCAGTTCTTTTTTCTGTAATTACTGATGATCTGGGGAATCAACTGAATACACCAAAAGACTGTTCCTATGGTTCCCAAAACGTTTGCAGCAACACTATCTGTCATTGTTGTTATTCAGCTGAAAGAGAAGAACTGCCTTTATAGATTTTTCACTTCGTTCTGAATTTCCTGTTTAGGAAGGTCGAAACGCAAAAATTTCTTTGTGCGCGGTGAGAGAAAATTTGTGTATTTGCTCGAGCGCCGAGGTTTGTTTAGTTTTTTGTGCCATTTTTCTCGATTTAAACTTTTTTTCGGGTTCTGTTCTGAGAGTTTTGAAGAGTCTTTCGCCTGCTTTTTTCGATTGTGCCACTGCGTGCCTTTCATTTCCTGATGACTCATAGTAATTTGATAAACCGAAGACGTCATTATTTATGTAATACTTGAAATCGAGTGACATGCTTTAGTTTCGTGTTCAGTGATGAGACCGGAAGAGACTGGTGCATTTCAGTTTCTACTGACATGCAAATTCTACTGACATGCAACAAATAAGATCTTTTCTGCTTCAAATTATACCATCTGCAGGCCGACAATTTCTCAGGATAAGTTTATTCACATAACCTGAATTGAGCGATTTCGCGGCCTCAACACTCAATGTTTGAGCGACCGATTAAAAAGTGAACAAGCATGAGAATCTGAAAGTTTGGAGTTCTACCTCTTGATTTGTAAACTCTGTCACTTTCTCCTTGATGACAGGTTGTAACAAACCCTTTTTGCATACATTCTCATACTCTGGAAAGGTTAAATAATCACGGTTGAGGAAATGACAATGAGTGATCAAAATTCTCATTATTTATCGTCACTTTCTAGTCTATCAGCATCAGTATTGAATGAAAAGTATTTTCATATAGTTTCGTTTGAACTTCCAGGGTAGGCTGTTAGTTGACCTGTAAGTGGAATTAGCGTTCTAGTTTTGTAATTATCCCTGTTTATTATCACTCGGCCACTCCGCCGATACGAGGTGAAATGAAAAGTCAAACATCATCAAATGACCAATCATGCACTAGCGAAAATCAGGTTTATTTGAACACTGGCTTACATCAAATGCGACAAAAAGGTTAGTGAGATGACCTTGAGTGATGCCCCTCCAGATGGTTTGAGTGCATTTAGTCACCTGCAGGTAATTAGCCCGATAAAGCTGCATATGAGTAAAAGAATAATTCATTCGGATATAGCGGTTGAGAAGGAGAAGAAGTATGTTTGAAATTCTTTCAAAAGTACTAAAATGTTCAGTGCACCTATCGGATATGCTGGGCTGCCTCTGGTGAGTTCATTTAGAAGCTCTCGTGTAGACCTCACTAGATCGCTTTCGAGTTCTCCTGCCCCTGTTCGATGCGCCCCGTCAAGCATTGCGTTAACGGATATCCCCATTGAGATCGTTCAACTAATAGGAAGTTATCTTCCTCAGGGAGACGTGATTAAACTCTCCTATTTGGCAAAGTATTTGCATGCCTGTCTTTCACCGCTTTTGTACAGAAATATTGTGGTGGATTACCAGTATTCCCTTCTTGATGAGGAGTTCAACCAAACCAACAAAACGTTTATCAAGACCAAGTACAACCTAAAGAGGTTCTTTCAGCGCATCTCGGAGAATAGGTTGCTAGCTGAAGAAGTTCGGGAGCTGCATTCTGTTCGACTCCCAATGGAAATGGTGGAAGCCGAGTTGGCGAGTCACATCAGTATAGTGTTTCCCAGTCTCATCAATCTGCGTTGCCTTGATTGGTTTTCGAGCAATGAGCTTGATCTGAGGGAATTGGGACAACTGCCACACTTGGATCTTTTGCAGAAGCTTTACCTCAATGTGAGCAAACACAAGAGCCGATCAGAAATGATCGACGCAAATTTTTGCAACCTTGAATCGCTGGCCATAACACCTTTTATCGATAGCAAAAATCTCAGCTTTATCTTCCATCGACTCTTCTCGAAAACGGACCTATCTGCAAGACTTGAAGAACTCAAACTGTGTAGATTGTCGAGGAAAGTGAGCCTTCTCGACCCTCCATCCAGATGGCTAGTATCAACAGAGCATGTGATAGATCTGGACCTTCAAACGGTGCCTATCATGATATCCTGTCTCAACGGACAAAAGAGACTCGGACTGAAAAAGCTATCTCTTGAAGGGTGTCTGATACAGCCGCAAGACGTACACCTTTTGAATCAGGGGATAGATCTGCAACAACTAGAGTTTCTCGAACTTGGTTGCGTCGAGTACCAGAAGATCAATCTGCAAGATTTCCATGGCTCTATGCCTCTTCAAGGTCTTTCTCCCAGCGAATTAAAAAGACTGATGGCTCCGTCATTCTTGCAACTGCTGGCTCCAAAAGTGATGGGCAACCTTCGACATTTGAGCTTGGACCTTCGTCAGGCACTGGTTGATTCGTGTCCACAATTTATCTCCTCTATGAAAGAGCTGCATTCGTTGGATGTCGTCATAAGATGGAACGATACCAAGAGAGAGTCGTATGCTAGCTGGCTGGAGTATATGGTTGATTTTGCGAATGCAATCAAACAGCACGCCAGTACCTTGACCAAACTCTCTATTGAGTCTACAGACGACGTGAACCAGTACAACCAGAATATCAAGATTCCCGAGCAGGTGTTTGAAGTCCTTTTCAAAGGAAAAAGATACCCGCGACTCACATCCCTCAGACTAAACACATCTTCTGAATTTATTGCAAATGTGGGACATAGTTTTTTCTCTCACACAGTGCCGAATCTAAATTTCTTGAACGTTTTTGGACAAGATGCAGGCGGTCCACCGCATATGGGTCTCCAGAACATTCACCCGGGGCTCTTTGATGACTGGATCAGGGTACAGCATGTGGCATTGCAAATGGCCCAGCTCGCTCACAGAAAAAGTCTCAAGTACGTTAAAGTGGACAAGTGTGTTTTTGAGCTCAGGTACTCCAAAACGGAACCTTTTGAGTTTGAGCCCCTGCCTAGAGAAAATCTACAAGACTGGTTCGAATTGCACTCAAGGGTCTCTTTTTTCGCATAAGATCGGGGGCAAGGTGGTGTACGGGTGAAAAACACAGCCATGGGGAAGACCACATCCAAGTTGTCCAAGGATGACATAAGTAACCTTAGGAAGAATACATACTTTGACAGGAGAGAGCTGCAGCAGTGGTATAAGGGGTTTTTGAGAGACTGTCCAAGCGGGCAGTTATCACAGGAAGAGTTTGTGAGGATATACAAGCAATTCTTCCCCTTTGGAGATCCAAGTGACTTTTCTAGCTATGTGTTTAAGGTTTTCGACACAGACAAGTCTGGTTTTATCGATTTCAAAGAGTTTATCATCGCGCTCTCCATAACGTCACGTGGCACATTGGAGGAAAAGCTTAGCTGGGCGTTCAAGCTTTACGATTTGGATGAGGATGGAAAGATCTCGTTTCCAGAGATGCTGGCTATTGTAAAGGCAATTTACAAGATGATTGGGTCCATGGTGGAGTTAAGCGAAGACGAGGCAACGCCTGAATTGAGGGTAGAAAAAATATTCCGCATGATGGATAAGGATCAGGACGGAGAAATTACCATTGAAGAGTTTTCCGAAGGAAGTAAAGTTGATCCAACCATCATTAGTGCTCTTAACCTATACGATGGGCTTGTTTAAAACCTTTCTGCTGTCCACACAGCCACACGGCATGTTGCTTTGATGGTTTCTGTAAGCAGCCAATAAGGTCTAGCTTGGTGAGAATCGTTTTCTACCGCGGTATTTAAATGTTCCAGTTCATCGTCTCTGAATTGACTTATCTCTTTTTTCAAGCTGCTCAGTTCCGGACTAGCATCTCCCTCTACATCTTGGTACTGGTTCATCAGCACTCTCAGTTGCTCATTATAGTGGTTCCCAATTACAGTCTCCACCGCTTCAGTACAGGCCATAGCGCCCTCCTTACCTAACAAACCGGTTGAAATTCCCAGAGTCATCGCTCCTAGCTTCCATAACGGTGTCAGTAGAGAGGGTCGCACCCTGTGTGTGGTTTGCAGATTGTTGAAAGTGTTATGGTGGTGAACTTCCTGGTCCCACATGTGCTTTATAAGAGGTTTTAAATGAGGTTCTTTATGCGAGAGTGCAATGTACTGTCCGTGGTAGATGTAATTGGCTCCAAGTTCTCCTGCCTGATCCACCCGGATCACTCTGTCGAGGTATGCTTTTTGAGCTTTTGACAGCGGGGGGAATTCTTTCTCTAGTTTTGAAACCGTAGCGGAGAATCTTCTGACTGCACGTATCATGAAATTTCTGAAATGTTCACTAAATGCACTCGAAATGTTGGGTACTACTGTAACTTTCTAGGACATCTTAGTCGACCATAAATTCTAAAGATCCCCTCAAATTTTCGAATGAGTTAAAAGTCCAGGTCACTCTGAGCGCAATGGAAGAGCCACAGAAATGTGACAGCTATCTCACCGTGGGTCCGACGGCTGCGGATATCGAAGTGATGCTTTAAATTGTGGAGGCGGCTAGGATATCGTTCACACCATTTACTATATCATTACCCAACATAGATGGATACTTTACACAGTCGTCCTCACTTTTAGTCGCCACTATCGAAGTAGGCTGAGAGATGTGGGAACTAACCTCGCAGGGACTGGAGATTAATGAGAGGCTATGAACATTTGGGCATGAAAGGAACTTACTGAAAATTATAAATGCTTGCCTTTTCTCGGTTGGTATGTATGTGCTAATATTATCGCTATAACTTCAATTCCATTTTGGACAATCATGCAACCCGAAGAGGAGTTCAGTGGAAAAATGAAACCGATTCAATTTGAACAACGAGATAATGGACTTTTCCGATCAGTTGAGGATAGGATTCTTTTTCTACAACTGGGTTGCGATTTCATTCTCGGTGACAAATAATTGTGATATCCCGAAATATTCTTCGCGAGAAGGTGTATTGCAGGTGCATATCCAAACAAGCTCAATCATGCTTTAGTTTCAGCCATTTTAGAACTGACAATTATTCATCTCAATAGAGCCTTTTCCTAAACTATTTAAGTTTCATAGCCATATTCTCACCCTTGCAAAAAACTGCTCGTTGACTTGCTCTGCTTGAAAATGTCAACCACGGAGTAGCCTGTCTCATACTGCAGCTCTTGAGTATCTCTGGAATTTGTCACCGGCTTGAGAATCATCGGAGATGCGTGTTCAAAGTGGTTTGACTTCATCATCACTTTAAGGTGTTTCAGCTGATTGTTTGGAACATCTTTGATAAACACCCACTCGATGGGGAATTGCCCCTTCCACTTGGTGGTTTCTGTCCAAATATCAGATGACTTTGAAAAATCCACGTTGTCCTTCATCTCAGCTATCCCGCAAAAGTGACCCGACCCATTCACGCTGAAAAGCAAGAAAATTTTGTCGGTTTTGCCCTTATTTTGAAAAGCATTGCTCAGCCGTTTGTTGCCCAGTTGCGTGGATGACCACACTTTGTGGCGGAAAGATGCGCAAACATCTCCCTCATTGTACGACTTGATAACGAAAAAGCGTACATCGCCTTTCTTTGGGAGCTCGAAATATCTAGGGGAAAGAATAAGGGACGGTTTTTCGTCAGGAACTTGATCGCACTGGAAACTGCGAGGGGTACTTTGATCGATATTTTCATGATCAACGCGCGAGACTAAAGAATACTCTAAACTTGCCTTTTTGGCAAATGGACTGGATCCAGAATTTGTAAGCGCAATGTCTGCGGCTGACACAGGGGTCCATATAGATCTGCCTGAAAAAGTAGGGGGGTCAAAATTGGGACATTCCTTCAGCGTATCAAAGCAAACCCCTTCCATTATAGAGGAGATATCGCAGTCCTCCTCAATTAGACTCCTGGAGCTGAAGCTGCTATCTCCAGGGAAGCGATCCCAGGCGTTATCAGGAGACTGCACAGACGATGAGTTTCCGTAATCAAATATGGATTTCGATCTATCATCGTTCTTCCCCCACGAGGCAATTGGCGAGGAGTAGGTAAAGTTGAACATGGAAGTGATTGTTTTGTTAATGGAACCCCTGAAAAAATTACGCGCGCGCTTTTTATAGTTCATGCATGAATCTCGTGCATGCGTGCATTGTGGGGAAGAATGGGGGGCCCAGAATAATTGCGCCGATTCCTCATTTATCAAGCGTCAGCATACTTTAGACATTGATGGCTCAATACGACAAGGGTGATTTGCCTCAGATCTGTCTAGACTTTTTCAAAAGTCCATATTCTTGCCATGATTACACCAATGTCCATCCCACCAACGCTTTTGATCGAGTTCAAGACACAGCGGTCTATTGTCCAAATTGGCAAAGGACATCAGCAATCCTTTCGTAAAATATTAGAGCAAAGAGTCCTTTTATGCACTCGAGAATCCTCCAATCATCATCAGACTATTGAACCATGCTGGAGTCATAAAACTCCTCGAGACCATCTCACCTCTTAAATCTAAACCTCGGCTGTTCATCGTCACTCTCATCATCGCTCTCTGGACTTTTCGCACGTTTAGCTGGAATTCGACTTCTAAGAGCGGGTCGTCTTCCTGTAGCTTCACGCTCTTCGTCGGATTGAACAAATAGAGCTGATCGCGGTTTTCCGGCAATTTGCTCATCTAGTTCAGGCACATCTTGATCCTGCGATAGATCCAAAAACTGATGGTCATCCTGCAACTTGCGTTTAACATCATCCTTCACATCATGACTATCCAGCGACAAAAACTCTCGCAAAGAATTGATCCTTCTAGACCCACCGTTCTCTATGCCCATGTGTTTGGGATAAACTTTTCGAAAGCACTTGAAGTTTTTTTTCCCCTTCCAATTGCCTTTTTCATCACTTGCAGGTAACCCCCTTCCGCGAACTAGTCCTATATCTTCAATGATTGTCATATCATGAATCGCCGCCACCATTTCCTTTGTAAGCTCTTGAGAAAGCTGTGGCTCGCCCTTTTGCTGAGTCTTGATAGCCTGAGCCCGTTTAAGAGTATTGTACAGCGCCGTCTGACTATCCACTTTTGGCTCTTCCAGCTCTCTCGCTATTCTCTCGTTGTCAAACACAAATTTTCGGCGCTCGTTTTCTTTTGGATGGGACCCATTTTCCTTTGATGCATGCGGTTGAGAATCATGTTCCTCTGATACATGTTTTTCCGGTTGAGATTCAAGGTCTAATGCATGGTTTTCAGGCAGAGAATCAGGGGCCAATGGCTTATCTTCAGTTTGGCTCACGTCCTGCTTGTTCTGAGTCAAGTCATCTAGAAAAGAATCTCTAATCAGCACAGGCCGTTTGCGGACTGATGACTTTGGCGGACTGACTGATGGAACAGGTCTTGCAGAACTTTCTTGCGCAGTGGTCTCAATCTTTTGCGAAGGCTGAAATTGATCGAAAAAAAGAACATCCATCGTATCCAGAGCCTTGACCTGTCCTCTTTCTCTCCGACTGAGCAACCTTCTCTTTGTTGCATTCCCTTCAGGTGCCAGATGTCGCTTATTATTTTTCCTAAATAAAATCTGGCGGTCACACTCAACTACAGATTCCATCAGCTCAGTGTTGGATACCACCTCCATTTCAAGAATGCGAGCAGCATCGTAAATTACTTTATTTGCACTTGCGCAAGCTTCATCATCCTTTCCAGGAGCATTTCCCCAAGTCTTTTTAAAGAACGAAAGGGCATTGGCATCGGTGATCAAATTGACTAGAACACAGTTCTCATTAGACTTGATAAAATCAACCAAATCACTACACTGAGTCTCTGGCTCGCCTTTGCCAAGTGGAAAGTATAGGCATCTTCCCCTAGCCAAAGTGATCAGAGGGTCCAGAAAGTCAGCATCCTCCTTCTTGCACACCACAAACGAAACTCCATCAAAGAGAGAGGATCTTTTTTTGTTGGGACAAAACTTTACATCAGGAGTGAAATCCCGTTCAGAGGGCCAGTTTTCTTCCCAATTGTCTTGTAATTTCTCACTTAGACTTTCAAGCTTGAACAAAAAATGCTCAGTAACCACCGGAATTTGTCGCAAAAGGGCGAACAATAGCTTGCTAGAATTTTTAGCACCTTTTAAATAGTGCGTTGTGGAACTGCTGAGATCATTAGAGTACCTTATGTCAAGTTTATGCTTCGTACTTTCCATCAATTCCACAAAGCTCTTTGAGGGATCAGACTCGCTGACTTCATCCGAGGAGAAGGAGAAAACTACACTTTTCCATGCCAGTTTGACGTTTATCAGGTTATTCTTTCGCACAGACCCGAATTGGATATCACAGCTTGTGGAGTTTATCACTACAGTTTTCGGATTTTCCTTGTCTGCTCGTACATCTCGTCCATTAACAGAGGTGGATGCTTTGGAGAGACAGGTGATTTCAAGCAAAGAGGGTCCGTCGGTGTCATTATCTGTAATTCTTATATGCAAATGCTCCTTGGAGATGATTTTTTTGTTGATTATGAACGTGTTTTTGTCGACTGGAAGACGCCCCAGTCTATAGTCCACTCCCGGCCTCAGCCAATGTGATTGAGAGAGATTGTCTGTCGTTAGTACAACAAGTCACAATATGACTCACTCTCTTCTGGAATAGAGATAATCCACATTCGATTTACACCCGTACACCTCATTCTAATTTGGCGTAAAACTGCTTTACCGCCTCGGAAGTTCTAATTTTCGATGGCTGAAAGTTTGAAATCTGAAGCCCTTCTTTAGAAACCGCTCGAGATAGTGCCACGTAAACTTGTCCAATTTCGAACACTTTAGCCAAGTCTACTTTGACCCTCTCTAAAGTTTGACCCTGACTCTTGTGGATGGACAGGGCCCAGGATAACAAAAGAGGAATCTGGCTTCGCTTCAGCTCCTCATTGGACGATTTATCCTCTAGTATAAAATCATGCCGACTGACCAAGTGGTACCTGGCGCCTGTGTTTGTAGAAAACTTAACAACCGGGTACGCAACGCTATGTGCATCCACTTTAGCAGTTTCCAAAACAGACGAAAGCCCACTTCTCCTCTTCAAATTCTCAATCATAGTAAGCGTTTGCGGATCTAGTTGTCCTGCGGTGAAAATGCGAGAAATCAGCCTAATGTCCCTCAGGTTGTGTTCATGCTCATATAGATCTTCTCTCATACATGACTGCAGTTTCTCCCACACGGATTCGGTAAGGAAAAACATCACTCTCCCAACGGATCCGTTTACAAGTTGCTCGTCTGTATTTTTCAGCATCATTACTTGAGCATCTTCCTTGAGCTCCAGTTCACCTGGAGCCATCACGTTTTCGAGCATTTTTCTTAGACTGGGAGGCCCATAGTCCATCGCCTTGTATACTCTTGATTTACCGGGAAGGCTATTGAGTCGTTGAACGTTGGCTCGCTGTACTTCAAACCGCGTTGGGAACAACTCGGTTGGTTGAATACCATCATCATAATGGAGAGGTCGACTGAGACGGGTAAATTTCTGAATCATCTCCTCATCAAGTTGCCCCAGCCTCAAACAATTCAACATATCAATCAGCTCGCTATCGCCTTGCTGTCTAAACACTTTGTTTAGAAGTACTGTCTTCTTTATCACTTCTCTCCAGCACTCTGCTTGAAAACAAAAAGTTGAGGGTGTGCCCTTTTCCGCAACGGGTGGCAACTGGAAAAAATCGCCTGTCAAGACGATCTGAATTCCACCAAATGGTTTATTGCTTTTCATGATTCTCTTGGCCAGATAATTCAGTTTTGAGAAGAGCGTAGCGTCTATCATGGACACTTCATCAATGATCAAAACTTTAATACGTTTCCACTTCTCAGCGGCCCGACTTTTCTTTGCTTTGATAAACATCTCATCCACCGTTCCTTTACCGAGGCCTATTCCTGCAAATCGATTGATCGTCTGTCCCCCAATGTTCACCGCAGCGAGCCCGGTGGAGGCTGTCACTGCAACGGCCGAAGGTCCATATTTTCTCTGCAGTTGGCTGACAAGCTCTCTCAGTAAGACTGACTTACCGGTCCCGGCAGATCCGGTGTAAAAGACATTGAATCTGTCCTGAACGATGTACCTCATCACCTTATTCTGCTCCTCCGAGAAGCTGAGTGTTACAGGTTTTACAGGTGTCTTGGCCTTTGAAGTCTGTCCTGTGGTGCGCGGGTTCTTGGATGCGAGGCGCTGTATCTTAGAGGAGACGGAGCCCTCATCTGACCACGGTGTGCGTCTCCTCTTGTTGTGCACGTCTAAAGTGGTGGGAGTATTGACGGTTGTGGGTGATTTTACGGTGGTATTGGTGGTGGTGGATATCTTTGTGGTTGAATAACGCTTGAGCGCCTCTTGGTGGTACGCGGATGGCTCTTTTGCAATCTCGATACTCTGTAATGCTTGTTTGAAATAAGGCGATGGCTCTTTGACCAATCTGAATGGCTCACTTGGCTTAGGTTCATCTGGCTGAGTCGTCGCAATGTCCGGTTCCTCCTCCACGAAAAATGCATCCTTTTTGCTTAACGAGTCCTCAAGATTCGAGTCCGTGAGATCAACTATCGGCATCTGTGGTTGTTCTCTGCTGAGAGCCGAAAATTGAGACAGCGAAGAGTTGGACTTTTTCAGTCCTCCACCAAGGAAATCCGTGATTGAAGTTTGTCTTTTTGCCTGCATTGTGGATGCCCGCTTTAGCGGCTTCCCCTTGCTCCCATTTAAATTCGAAAAGGGCGATTTGCCGTTCGAGCTTTTGATCATATGCCGTTACGCGTTAGTAAACAAAGATTTATCACGTGCAACGCGACACCCCTGGAACTAGTCGCATCCTCACACCATCCAGATCTCACCAAAAATGTCAGATCAGTATCACAAATTTCAGTGAGTGAATAACCCGCCTTGTCCTTCTAACTCTTCAAGTGTCTTCCATCAGGATTTTGTAATTGACAAGAGGTTCCAGTTGCTCAAAGAACTGGGCCATGGTGCATACGGCATCGTTTGCTCCGCCAAGTATACAGGCTCTCCCGATGGTGGGTCGATTGCGATTAAAAAAATCACAAACATATTCAGCAAAAAGATCTTGTGTAAAAGAGCTTTGCGGGAAATCAAGCTACTCAAACATTTCAGAGGCCATAAAAATATCACATGCTTGTACGATCTTGATTTTATCGTTGACACCAAGGGCAGTTTCAATGAGATCTATCTCTATGAGGAGCTGATGGAATGCGATATGCACCAGATTATCAAATCGAACCAACCACTGACAGATGCGCATTATCAAAGCTTTGTATACCAGATCTTGTGCGGTCTCAAATATATTCACTCGGCAGACGTTCTACATAGGGACCTTAAGCCAGGAAACCTTTTGGTCAATGCAGATTGTGAACTCAAGATTTGCGATTTCGGCCTGGCAAGAGGCTATAGTAATGACGCTACCAAGAATCAGGGGTTTCTTACGGAGTATGTAGCCACTCGGTGGTACAGAGCTCCAGAGGTTATGCTTAGTTTCCAGAACTATACTAAGGCTATTGATGTATGGTCCGTGGGATGTATCTTGGCGGAGCTATTTGGCGGGAGACCGATTTTCCCTGGGAAGGACTATGTGGACCAATTGAATAGGATTCTCTACATTTTGGGAACTCCCAAAGAGTCCACACTCACCAGAATTGGCTCCAAGAGAGCTCATGAATACGTGCGCTCCTTGCCCTACATGCACAAAGTGCCCTTTAGTCAGATGTTCCCCAATACCAACCCTGATGGTCTAGACCTTTTGGAAAGAATGCTGACGCTTGATCCTACAAAAAGAATCACCGTGGAGCAAGCTCTTCAGCATCCGTATTTGAGAATCTGGCATGATCCTAACGACGAACCAAATTGTCAGAGCAAGTTTGACTTTTCGTTTGAGGAAGTGGAGGATATTGACGATATGAGAAAGATGATGATTGAGGAAATAGAAACTTTCAGAAGCCATGTGAGGAAACCTATAGAGGATCAAGCATCTATGTATGCGACAGACTCACACGAAGGACAGGATGTGCATTACGAGAACCAGATGGCCCCACAGTACCCTTCAGTCCAGACTCCTACACAGAGAAGGTTTACAGAAAGTGAAGATCTACCTCCCAAACCACGAGAGTCTCAGACTGATTTTCTGGATGGCATTTTTGATCTTGAGAAAGAGCTGGAGTTCGGACTTGTCAGGTAGGGTGTAAAGTCAAGGCGTGCAAGGATTTTCTGTAGGTTTCTTTTTATAAGTTTAAAGATACCCATATTGATAAGCCTTGGATCTGTCGCCTGATATCGTTTGTAGTTGAAGAATGTGTCTGTAGACCAGAATTTGTTTTCGGGACGTCTGCCAAACATTGGACAATTTTTCGGATAAATATGGAGGGTCATAAACTACTTCAAAAATGAAATCATTAGGCATCACCTCGAGTACAAACACCACCAATGACTGGCAGCAGAAATGCACACAACCGTGACCTATATATAGCTGAAAGGGCGCCGCTATAATGGACATGATTTTTTTCTCGTTTTTAGTTTCATTTGTCGAAAGTAATAAAAGCATCACGACTATACAAGGTCACAAAAAGAGAAGGTTTCGAATTGTAGCTCTGCATAAAGTTTTTAGTGTTTTTACACGATGCCATGTTTCTTGTAGCCACTTCGGAACTTGAAACATCTTTATGTCCAATTCTTCGGTTTTCAGTGATTTGGAGTCCTTTAAATTATAATGCTCTTTGAAGTAATGGTGTGCAATAGAGATGTCTAATTCTCCATTTTCTATATGCTGTGTAAACATACCATTTAAGATTAGTCTAATTTACGCAATTGAACAGTTTCAACAACTTGCTCGATAAGATGGATGCTTTCGAGTCTTGTATCAAAACTTCAGTCCGGCAAAACCAAGAGCATTATCATGAGAAAGTCAATGAAAGCGTTTCAATGGGAAAGGGAACAATTTTTAAGATGCGAAGGGGCTTTGATCCTGGATTGAGAAGCTTATCAAGAACAGGTCTCACTCGTCATAATTGAATTCCTGAATAGCTTTTTCTCCATCGATGACAGGCCGTTGCTAATCGGTGACATCATTTTGCAGAAAATAGCACTTAGAATCTCTGGAGCGGAATGTTTTAGACACTTGCCTATTCACTGCAAGGAAAGGGAAACCAAACTAATGAGAAAGTCATGCGGCTGAAGCTCTAACCTCCTTCCTCTCAACAGCTTTTTTACTCGTCACCATAGCGACCTGAGCAGACCTAAGCTGATTACATACAGAGGTCAACCACAGGGAAACATTTATGGTTATGAATGACTTGAAGGTATTCCTGCATGAGCGACCCGCCTCACCATATATATACCCATATATATCCCAATCGATATGTCACACTTAGGGCTTCTGCCCATTGTGGTCTCATTCCTCTCTTTCAACTTCATATCCAGATACATCGTCTATCCGCTAGTTCCAAAACTGTTCAGCTACACGTCACACGTCAGTCCCGATATGGACAAACTGGACCTGCCCCCGAATATCAATTACCAGGCTCATCAGGGACAGAGAAAGGTTGAGATGGCCAATCCCTCTATACTACTCAAAGTGGACCTGTATGTGGCGTCCACAACAATGTCGCTGGCGATGTTGACAGTACAACTTGTTTTGGCGGAACTAGAAGGCTGGTTTGATCAGAATACTAGAGTTTTGGCTTGGTCTATTGTGCTTCCCTTACTAATGATTTTACTGAGATTTGTTATACCTATTCAAATTCTAATGACGGTGACTTCGAGATTGAAAGTGGCTCGTGTAGCCAAGGTGTTTTTCGTCACGTTCTCCTTTTGTGTATGGTGGATCAGCCTCACTATTTTCGGTAGCCTGGCAAACTCACATCTGCAAACAAAGCAAAGCGAGACGACTTTCCTCTTCAGGTCTTTGAAAGAAATGACGTTGCTGGGTGTTTCTTCAATGGCAGTCCTATCGGGGATAGGAGCAGCGATGACTCCTTTTGCAGTATTCTTGAAAACCAGAGCACAAGTGACGGAAAAAGATATACAGAGATTAGTGAGCGTACTGAAAACTACTGATGATGTGCTACAGAGAAGAGAAAACGAGCGTCTACAGGCTCGAGATGCCGATCTTGAGGATGAGATTCAGGGACTGCAGCAAATCAAAGACAGTTTATTCCAAGATTTGAATACAGCTTTGATCATCAAAAGAGACCAAGCTCGTCGAAAAACTGTCTTTGGAAGGGTTAAAGTTTTACTGCAGAAGTGTTTCTCTGCTTATTGTCTGTATAGGATCATATCGGTGGTGGTGATCAAGTTCATCTTTGTGGGGTTGCAAAATAAGCTTAGGCGAACTGCAAAATCAGCCGCACCTCGCGATGCGTTATCTGTGAGTGTGGCGAAATTGTTGTGCAGTGTAAACGCCTCGTTGGATGAAGAGGCGGTGGTATCCCAAGTGAGTTTTTTGATTTCCGGTGCACTTTTCTTTTGTTCGTTTTCAACGGTTTTGAATACCTGTAATTCCTTTGTCAAGATTCTCCCTCGTTCGTTTGCTTCACGGTTATGGAGCAACGTCAGCAGCAGTCTATTGCGGTTTTTGATCTTTTCGGAACTGTTGGGAATCTATGTTCTTGCCACCACTTTACTACTGAGATCCAATTTGCCAGAACATGTCTCTTCCAGCTTGAGCGATGCTTTGGGGAAGCCACTTGAGGCTTCGTTCATTGATAGCTGGTTCGATAGTGTTTTTGGAGTGGCTTGCATTGTGGCCCTTGTATGTGTGGCTGTGTTGGATTTGTTTGAAAGGCTGTGGCTTCAGGGTTTGGTGGAGGATGTGTTTGATGAGGAGAATTTGCTCGAAAAGAGAGTTTAATCTGAAGCGAAGCGGAAGAGATGATTCATTCATGTCCACATCATCATAAATTTGAATGCGAGCTCAACGTAATGCTATGTCCCGGACTAAAGCGTTTTCAGGTGACTTTTGATGTCGAGCGGTCAGAAAAGTTCCCACAACATTTAAAGCAACATTGAAGGATGGTTTCGATCGGTGGGTATTCACTTGTCCAATATCGAAGAGCATTAATTCGGCGACCGTCCGGTGAGCTATCGCCCTTGAAATTGGAAGAGGATAAAGCAAATCACCGTCACTTGAGGTATTAGAGAATAGAAAGAACCATAGAGACTCTCGTGAAGTTGAGGACCTTTTAGCGATTGTTCAAGAGCAAAATAATCGTCCATTATTTAGATGGCTGCTTATGTACTCCTGGTTTATTGCCGCCAATCTTTCCATAAAACGGATCCACGAAACAAATGCTGCTCTGAATAATGCTTGATTTACGAGCTGCACCCATTGGGTAATTTCGATGCCTGAAGAAGTGGAGAGGTCATTGTGCATCAATAAACATACCGGAAGACGCCCTGAAGTTTTCATAAACCACTTTGTATTAGCCCTATTGAGGCGGTAAATTTACCTTTGTACCTCATCGTGCATTGATATAGCACTTTCAACTGCTAAGGTGCAGAAGCTGCTAAATGATGGTGGTGCTCATGCCAACACTAGCTTAGTGGCACAGACGTAATACGTCTCGGGTGAATTTCCACCTTAACATTTTAGCAACTCTTACGAATACAGAGGCAATGTATTCAATGTCTTTCAAAACTCGGTTTCTGTGGCTACTCATTTACCTGGATCGCTTGAAGAGGTTTCCATCCTACTGGTAATAAGAAAAGATGGTAAATACCTACACAGGTAGATATGAAGGTTTTAGAGTTTAGCAGATAATTGACTAAAAGAACTCCAATTTATGAAGCTATATAATGCTGATCACATGACGTGATGGTTCTCTTTTTTTACCCATGACTTTGGTTTGTGAATTGACAAATGTGTCTGAATTTACAGGATGGAGTACGAGAGAATGATGAGTTTATTTTCTTCTTCTTTTTTTTGTTTTTCGTCTTCGTAAACGACGTGCCCCAACCAATTTCCATCCATGTCTACAAAGTTTCGCCAGGCCAGATGGCTTGAGAAGAATGGGTTTGCTCCGCAAGTATATCTATTCAGGAATATTGAGAGTGGACAGGTTATCTACTCCCAACTCCCCCATATAAACAACTACCAGATAACTCAGCAGTTCTGGAGACCGAACTGGGAGAACAAGAAACCTACAAAAAGAAGAGACGTGTGGAGGGTTATGTGTGTTGCTGACTTTGGTAGCTTTGAATCGTCTTTAAAAGCTTACAATGCATTGGTTGAACTCAAGTACATGAGACAAGTCACCAAGAAGAAGGAAGCTGAGGCTATGAGGAAAAGAAACAGAGACGGAAATATCTGGTTTAGAGGGCAGTACAGACCTTCCTATACTCAGGAATCTGCAGCGGATCTTGCCACCGTAATCGATGAATTCAAATTCCCCACCAAATTGTATTGGGAGAATCTATGGAGAAAAGGCAGTGACGAGCACTGGAACCAAAATTTGGCCCAGCATGAGGAACTTGCCTCTGTAAATCCCAGAGAAAAGTTTATAGTACTGGACGATTTGAAGAGAAAGTCTAGAGAGGAATTCAACAGGCTCAAGTCAGAACAAAATCAGAAAGGGGCAGAAGAACAAGTTAATGTGTAAATAGGTAATTTGATAGTGGTACAATGTGCTATGTAAACAGGATGAGTACGTGCGATCGTTTCATTAGTATCCCGATCTTTAGCAGGGCGATTAACGATCTTTGAGTTCCTTCTCATCTTCCGAGTCAGAATACTTTACATAAGTCTTGTCTCTCTTGGCCTGACGGTCAGATAGGAATTGGTGATACTTTTCCAAAGTCACCTTCTGCTGGGTCTTCTTGTATTTGTCAAGCCCGTGGTATGTTGTACCAAAGAGATTATCCCAAAAGATAAAGAATGGCTGGGAGTAGTTGGACTTGATGCCAAAGTGTTGGTGGTGTATGTCATGATAGACTGAATTATTAGGAAACACTTTTTGGAACAAGTCGAATGGGAGAGCGTACCCGCAGTGATCATCAACGGTCTTTAGAGTTGAGAAAACGTAAAGAACAGTCGCCTCTCTCGCAGTGAGGTTGGTCAACATCATCGCCAGCCCGGTCCCACAGGTATCTAGAAGAAATCCTTCGACAGGGTCATTGAAAAGAGCACCAAAAGCATAAGGAACGTAGAGTTGGTGATGTCTGGAGTGGAATCTGCGATATAGAGCTTTGTTTTGGTGCATGAGACGGTGCAAGAAAAACTGCCATGAGTCAATGATCAAAAATGCAACCCCAAGCTTCACACAAGAGAACCCGTACCAATAAGCGTAATAGATGACAAAGTTGGGAATGACTGGCCATTTTTGCTTCAACTGGTACATATCGTTCCATTCAAATCCTGTCATAGGGACGGGATCCATCTTGTAAAACACCAAACCAACAGCACTTTGTATAATGTGCTGAACAATCACTTCACGTAGAACAACCATCCTCGATACTCTATTTCTGGCCGTTATCTCTTCAGCAGGATGTATTCTGTACTTTTCTGCCAACTGGAACACGTCCAAAATGTGAAAGAAAAGAGAGTAAACCCAGTAAGCAACAACTGGCGCGATAAGCGAAAGTATACCATCCGGTATTCCTTCAACTATTGCATCTCTTGGAATGGCAAATGATATAGGCGCGTACTTCTTGTCAAGGATCGCGTTGCATCCTTCCGGATTGAGCACCGTACTTGATAATGTTTGATTCATGTCAATCATTCTAACTCTGTGTGTTATATATTGTCAAGTGGCCTGTTTTCTTGTCACACCACCTTGCTTGAGTAATTTCTTTTTATAAACAGAGAAGAATCCGTGCATATTTGTGGGGACACGACTGCGGGTGACAATAGCCGAAGTGCCGACGAACCGCGACGAACAGCGAGCGAAGCGAGTTGTGAGTTTGAGTTGTGAGTTTGAGTTGTGAGCTTGCGGAGATTGGGTATGTTTTTTGTCTATTTCAGTGTCCTGTCATTTGTAGTTTAAAAGGAAGTGACATTTTTTTTTTTTTCTCACAGAGCACAAATAATCCCTGTATGGTTATCGATATATCTCATCAGAAAGTAATAAATGTATCAGGAGCGCGTATGTCTACAGATATTAAACCCCACAACGGTATATTTTCTCATTTAAAAGAGTGACATCTTTTGGGGTGTCTTGGTATGAAAGGTCAATGTCCATGACGATATAGCCCAGCATGTCTGAGAAGAGTTTTTCTGCATAGTTTTTGCCTTCACGGTTTATCATGTAATAAAAAAAGATGTTATTAGCAGCAGATTGGGCTTGAGAAATAACATAAAATCACGTCCCACTTCTTCATGCTCAAATAGAAAGCATCAACAAAGAAGGAATGCTCCTTCAAATCCACCCATCATCACATTGACGAAACCCTCAGTAGATCCTCAAGTACTAAAGAAAAAAGAGAGTTGTAGCTTCAAAAAACAGTCAAAGTAGGGAAACTCCAAGGGGACTTATGCAACAGTGCATATTAATCCTTGCACCACTCTAGGCCATCGCAAGCTGCGTAATCAAGAATGGCCAAGAGACATGGGACTGGACATAATATTCAAAGCGATTTCTCAACAGTATCTATAAACTCCAGCAGCCACTCGGATTTACCAAGTTTCAAGCCATACAGTGCTCGTCGGAGTAAAGTGGGACTCGGAATTACACTTCCGCAAGGCACCAAACCCGGTCCAGACTCTTCCAACTCTCCCAATTCTGGAGATCATGGGTCAGAAAGTTTCAAGGTTTCCTCAGAAACGAGCTTGAACACTCCAACGTATTCGCCCGTCACTAATCGCTTTAAGCGGAACGAGGTGAAAGTCGACTTTGATGATGAGGAAATCGATAGCAGCAGCCTCATGTATAATGTGCCCTTCACGATGGGATCCACCACATCTCTTTATGCATCTTCACATTCTAGTAAACCTGTAAAGACCATAAAGGGAGCGATGGAGGCTGCTGAAGTCTCCATGCCTCCGTCTCCCCTACCGGGAAATTTAAGCAGCGATCAGATTTTTTTCGCTGACCCGCCTAATCGGCCTCAGCTTAAATCTCGTTCCACGTCTGCTCTCATATCCTCCAACACGTTCCAGGGTTTATCTCCGGTAGCGCAAGATATATCCACTTTTTACGACTCCTCGTCACGGCAGATGATTGAAAAAGACCTGCGCGAGCGATCGCATATGGCTACTGGACTGGATGGCCGATTTGCCGCTGCCTCAAACGAAGGTTTAGACGATACCAAATTAATCTCTTCAGAAAAGCTAGACCAAATCAGTCATACTAGGCCACTGTGGCTTCCTCCCAAAGATAAGCTAGAGGATAAGCAGCACGAGAGGGATATATCCAAAGTGTTGAACCAGTCAGCAAAACACGCTGAAAAGCGAAAATTAGAACTGGCGAGCTTTGAAAAAATAAGAAAATCAAACTGGACCCGACTGGAAGTTCTTTCGAACAAATCGTCTTGGAAATCAAAACATTACAATGAAGCAGTGAAGATTTCACTAGATTCTGGCATACCTAAGCTTCTCAAGTACAAGATATACCGTCGATTGCTGACAAGAAACGAATCGCAAAAGAGCGATGAATGCTATGCAGACCTTCTTAAAGAGGCTGAAAAGATATATTCAAAAGGTACACCTTTGACATCGCTGGAAGCACTTTTAGCACAACATCCATCACTTGAATGCAAAACCTCTCTACGCAACCTTCTGATGGTTTTCAGTCTGCCAAAGTTTGAGCCAAGGTTTGGCTACGATACGTTGACAGCTCAAATGCTGACGCAATTCACAGAGGAGGAGACTTTCCACGTTGTGGTTGCCATAAATCGCTCTCTCCTGACCGATAAACTTGTCGGGAAATTTAATGCGCCGTTGTCGCAGAATAGAACAATGCGGCAAAAGTTCAAACAGTACAGCACGGTGGAAGATTTGGAGTTTTGGAAGAGCTCCAATTTCCGCACAATGACACAACTTATGAATAGAAACTTTACCGCATCAGTCTCACATAGCGATGAGTGGTACCCTTCAATGTCGTGCAGTACCATCTACCTTGAAGTGGTGGAGCTGCTCATCTTGGCGAGGAGCCACAAAGTGTTTTTGGCGCTCATCTTGAATTTACTTGTTAACTATCATTTCGGGTGGGTAGAATGGGACGAACTGGTTTTGGAGCATTCCCCGTTGGAGATCAAGAACCCGTTCCAGTTTGTCAATCGGCTGAAGAAGATATACTTCAAGCTATAATGAATAATGATCCACTGGTTGAGTTTGGCGTGAATTGATCGGAAGTCTTTTCATTGAGTCAGTGTGACACTTTAGCATAGCTCCTAAAAAGTAAAGTCATGTGACTTGGAATTGAATGGGAAGCCTTTGCATTACACCGCATTTTCACTTTGGCCATAGTCATGAAAATGTCCACACAGCTAATGTTACAGCAGACAGCTTTGCGATGTTTGAGCTTGACCCAATATTCCGCATATGCCAAAGACAAACGGTAATGAATCCAGAGTAAGCCAAGGGTCTGAGACTGCAACACGCTGCGATTCCGACAATTTTATGTCAATAATTCTTACTCGTTTTCACCAGCGGCTCAAATCTGACTTGGGATTAAAGCTTCATCAACGGAAAAATGTTGTTGATTGTGAATTCTTTTACTACAATGATTGACGATTCGCGAGCATGGTTGGAAGCAAACGGTTGCCTCCTTAGCATCTTGATTCTAATACGAAAATACGATGAACACGTTTACTCTGAAAGAATTTTGTGATTTACACCGATTCAGACTCTCTTTACTCTACTTTGACCACTGGACCTGGCAAAGTGAGAATAGTCCTAAAGGGGTGAGACTTATCAATCAAAGATCGTATTGGATACCATATTCAAATCGAAGTGTTGAATCAAAACAAGATCTCACATAATCCGTTGCTTTCAAAATTTCGCCACTCACACATATTGCAACCACAATATCTGAATCCTATAATCATCGCAGCATTATAAGCTAAAGTTCTAGTCGAACTGAAATCACATCCTCTTTAAGTGCCTGAAATAGCCACCGTTCTGACTCGCTTTTGTGAGGTTTTCAGTCATTGGTCATGAGTTCTTTGCAAAATGGGAAACAAAGCTTTAACGAATTGAAATAGGAGATATTGCCCACTGCTAGAGTACATGCACTCTGCATAATATTTTCCATGCTCCCGCCGGCAGTTTCAATAAGGTTTCTTTCGGGACAGTTTGGTGGCCATTGAATAAGCTATACGCGCATTTCCTGAATATGTCGGCTCAAGGTCCCTCCTCTTTAACAACGAGAAATAACAATGACTTGAGGGCAACTGCTGTTCTTGAAAGCTCTCGTATAAACTCTTGTAGAAGCCCTCTGTACATTTACATTCACGAACGAGAGATCAGCTGCCTACACTACGCAAACAAAAAAAAACTTAAAGTATAGTACACTATTATACATATTTTCTACAATCCTCACGATACCGTTGGTTGATGTATCCTAACTCCAAGCTGGCCGCACAATTCATAAAAAGGCAAAGTGGATAGGGTTTTGCCCAACGCCTTCATTCCGAAATTTCGGGCTTTTCTGTAGTTTTCAAAAAGCTGCAACACTTCGTCTACGGTCATTCCATCAGTTTTCTCTATAAACAGCTGAATGGTGGTAATGACTTTGCGTCTGCCGAAGAAAAACTTTTGTTCTGTGTTGCTGTGCTGTCTCCATATAGATCCGTACCGCTCCTCCAACGACTTTATGGATGGCTGACCATGCAAACCTTCAAACCACTCTTGCCAGAGCTCTTGAACGGTTTCTACGTCTCTGTTCATTTGGAAACTCGGAGCATCCTCTTTTGCGGGTTTTGATGAAACTTTTGGGTTGTTTGCTTTTGAGTTGTTTGCTTTTGAGTTGTCTGCTTTTGGGTTGTTTGAAGCTTTCGAGTTGGTCGATTCAGACCGCTTTAAAGGTGTCTCTAAGGGCTGCGGGGAATCTTTAAGAGCCAAAATTTTCACAATTCTCTCTCTCGGGATAGAAGAGCTGATGAGTTTGTTAAGATCGGGTTCCGAGTCATCGGCGTTGAAATCTTCGATTTCGGACAATTCCGAGTCGTCCTCTTCCGAAGATATCGTCATTGGTTCTTCGGCAGAGTTGGGTTTGGGTTTCTTAGAAGGTGCCGTGTCAGCAGGAGGGGTTCTTTTCTTGACTCGTTCGTAAAGAAGCTTGCTGAGCTCATTCAAGGATCCATTCGTTTGGCGTAACCGTATGGACTCTACCTGGGCCAACACTTTCGGCAGACTCGTATTAGGTTCTTTGGTGAGCACGCCATTGATAAAGTTGATTATCCGTCTTCGAAGTAGGAAATCCTCGTCTCTAAGTTGTACAAAGTCGGGATACGTCGACAAGAGCCACGCGGCCGGAGGCACACTCTGGCCTGGAATGTATGAGTACCAGTAGTCAAAGAGCTGAAAGACTGTTTCGACTGATTTGTCGAGAACAAATTTTGTCTTTGGGAATTTTTTGAAACTCTCAACGTCCCATCGAGAGAGGTAGTTGTGCAAGTGATGTGGAATTCCGGGATGGGAGTTGTGAGAGGTCCGAGTATTTGGCTGAGTATTTGGCTGAGTGGTTGGCTGAGTTGTTGTCTGCTGAGCATTTGGCTGAGCATTTGGCTGAGATGTATTCTGAGAAGGATTCTGATTCTGAATAATCGGTGTAGAGACGCTCGTCGCATTAACACTCGGGGGATTTGAAACACTCGTCGCTTTGAAAACACTCGGTATAGAAGCATTCATATTTGGAGGAACTGAGGTTTGAGGTGCCCTCTCTTTATTGGAAAACAACGCCTGCTGAAGCATCTCTACAGAGGACGGTCTTGGTGGGGGCTGCTGTGTAGCTTCTCCACTCCTCACAAAAGGAGCCGCCGCGGGGATAGGGGCCTTATTATAATCGTGAGTTCGCGTGTTTACCTGCCCGTGAGATATATTTTGAGCATTTTTCAACATCGCATACGTATCGGGGGTCATAGTGGCAGTTGGAGCGGACCTCCTATAGAAATCTGCATTCTGATCCTGCGGTTTCGCAGTGAATGGGATCCCGTTAGCGTTGCCTACAACTGTCATGATATCCGGAGGGTTCAGTACATTAAGGGAATGATTCATCAAATGGGCCATATTCATCAGACTGTCGCATGTTTTCAGCTTCTCTTCAAGAGGCGCATTGGAGGAGAGTTCTCGTTTGAGTAAAGCGGTAGAAGAGACAATTTGGTCAAGTGTACTCTTAAAGAGCTGACTCAACTGAACAAACCGGGAATGCGACACGTTCAAGTTTCGGTGTAGAAAGTTTAGATCAGACTCCAGCTTTAGTATCACCGTATTCAGCGTATTGCTGGGCGTATTTGGAATCGTGGGCCTTGCCTTGTTATTCATAGTTTGTTTGTAGCCGCGAATATTTTTAGGGACCGCGGGGCATCGCAAAAGATGGCGAAATTGCCAGAAAGGGCACGTATATGCATGAAATGCCCCTGATTGTTGGAACTACTTGCACAACGAACAACGAGCAAAGCGAGTTGTGAGTGTGCTCGCAAGGGTTGTGCATCTTCATGTACCCAAGTTCATGTGAGCTTTTTATGGAGCAAAAGCTACAACCAACGCAGAAGACAGGAAAACGTGAGTAGTTGGGATTTGTACGCCTCATATATATAGAACTATGCTATGACGCAGTTTCAGCTCTATACCCTGACTTCTGATCTGATACGACTATTTATATCCCACTTGGTCACGATGGGTTACGATTTCAATTAGGGTGTATACCTAGTGTGGTGGAAAATCATGTTTGGTCGAGTGTCTGTGTCCTCCACAAAGGTAGACTCGGGTGAAAAGACTGTAGGGCTACACTACGAAACAACACCTTTCTGGAGAGAAATCCTTAGTCAAGCTAAATATTCTCCTATTTCTGGGTGAGTTTCTTATTTACGGTCCTTGTCAAGTGAGGGCACGGCTCGTGAAAACAATGATATCAAGAACTCTCGAAATTGCCCTCAATTTCAAACCTTCTGTCACCTCTTCAGGGCATTTAAGCTTGAGAAAATTATTGTGCTGAAGAACCAGGTTACTCAAGTACTTTTCGGCTTGGCGTTGCATCTTTGTACACTTGACTTCGCTTAAGCTTCAAATGTCATAGCAGAAGGTCTTGGTCCCATGTTTCCCTTTCCCCTTTCCCTTTAAATCGTTTCTGTCTCGTTTGACAGAAGAAAACGAATGGGTGGGTATGGAACAAGGTTAGTCTAAAGCTCATTTAAATCGACATTCAACGACCCCTCAAATGTCAAACTGGCTGTCACTGAAGAAACAACCTGTGCTATAAGACCATTCAAATTGGTGAATTCCGGACGAGCAATTAGGTTCTACCTAATATTGTAGATTGCCTCGTTGGGACTCGACATTTTTCTTTTAAATAGCAATACCTTATCCTCTTATAGTGGCTTAAGCATCTTTTGGCTTTTTGCCAGTATTGAACCACGAATTGGATTTATGTGGTACAGTTAAATGTTTTATAACTCCCCTCCTGACAATTTTGTGATTCTCAGATCAAATATCGAAACATTCTTCTGACCTGAAATGTCAAAGGTCTCAAATATGTGTCATCCAGCAAAAGGATAAAACTTAGATGCACTCCAATTGCCAACTACACCGGACCAGAGGCCTTGAATGCCTAAATGGCGTTGTATGATCACGGATATTTGCCTTTTACCATCAACTTCGTATATTGAAAACTATGACAGAATGTGACATCAAGTCAGTGTGTACAAAATCTCTTTTGCAATGGTCAATGAACACTTCCTGACAGAATTTAAGGCGCATCTCTTGTGAAGTGTATCCAACTTTTCAAGCAAGGCGCCAAATAGTGTATGGCAAAAAAATATACCGTAAATGTTCTCAGAAGCATAGAGACTCGCTCTGTGATTCAAGCGAATCGTCCCTATAAGTCTACTTTCCACTCCAAATCTACAATTCCAGAGAAAATAAGCAAATCAGCAAGCCTGGGAGCAGCTGTACAATACTCTATTGAATTCTCTAAACACCCTATTGCAGTCCTGCTCTCATGATCACATTTCTATTAGTCATCTATAAATGCGCTTCTGATAAAAATAACAAAAATCAAACAAAACCGTTCCTAGCGATCCCAAAATAAAGGGCATTTCCCGCTGCAGAAACCCATCATCCTTAAGCTCACACGATGTAAAGATCGAAGCTGAATACGTAACGTTACCTAAAATAGCTGCGAAAAATAGCAGAGGAGAAATACCCTCTACCGATTTCCTCTGCCAGTTTCTATATAGCTGCGGAGCCCGAGAGCACAGATAAAGAAAAGTGCATACCCACGAGAGTAACGCTCCAAGCTTCTGAGCCCAATTCGGTTCCTCCATAGAAAGCGTCATTGTTTGAGAAGCTGCAGCTGGTGCAATATGAAGTGCTGTAGCCAAAAGTGCCTGTTTTGACTTGAAAGACCTTCGAACTTTAAAGGGAGGCTCCATTCCATCTATTGTTTCATAATGGAAGCTGTAATAGTACCACTGAGAAAAGAGGATCAGGTCATTCAAAAGAAAGTACAAGGACAAAATGACTTGAAATGCTAATTGATCTGTGAGGAGACATCCCAACAGGTTGAACGCGTCGCCCAGGAACCACAAACAAAGAAAATGAAGAGATATTCCATCCACCGATTTGTTGTTGTAATTTGTGATCTGTTGAGGAATTTGAGCAAAAAGCCACGCAATCAAAGAGACCGTGCCCAGTACCGGAGAGATGTTCGTACAGGACATGCGTTATCTTATCTAGGGGATGAGATATATATATGGTGACAAAAATATGGCTGACACGGTGATGTCCGGATGCGACGAAGAGTATGGGCATAGCATCAGCCAATTATATTTCTTTCCCGAGTATGGCTGAAGCCATTAAAGGTACCCGTAATCACGAAATCAGTCAACACTAAAGCGTTCGCCCATTCAACTTCCAATCTATATCCACAGACTAATGTCATGCTTAAAATCATAATCCGTCGAGTCTACGCTTCGATGATCGAACTCTTCTGATGTACAGAATCTTGAAAGGTTTCAGGAGATTAGCAGCTATCGGCTTGTAGGGGAGGATCGTGAGAAGCAGCAGTTACCTGATTACAAGAAGTGAACGATTTACGTCTCTCACGCAGTCTTGTCATCCTGTCGCGATTGAGGTGACTTCTCCGTTCACTTGCAGCAGAGGCAGAAGGGTCAGCTGTAGGAGCAGTACTTGTAGGATGTGCAACAACCATAAGATGCCTTGAGAAAAAAAAAATATTAGAAAAGAAAAGGGACAGGCAAAAGTAGTTACAAAGTGATTTACCATTCCCGAAGAATGAAAGGTCACCATTACGCAAAGTAGAGGTTACACCCTTACGTATATTATCGAGTAGGATGTCGTTTGCAAGTATAGCATGCAGCAGTCGAGAAAGTATAACTAATTGCATGATGGAATGACATGGCGTAGACCATTGGATGACTACAAAGAATGAAGTAAAGAAAAAATTGTGAGATTGGGTTATGGAAAGTTCAAAGCGCCAAGGTGTTACCCTTCTACCGAGGAAAAGCTGGCTCATGTGTACGAGTCGCGTGAAGACGATGTCGATACTGCCGTAGACTATGCCACTACTTCTTTTGACAGCTGGTCAACGGTGGACCCAGCTTTTCGGGCCGGGTACTTATATAGATTAGCTGATGAGATTGAGGAGCACGCTGAAGAATTGGCTGGACTGGAGTTTTAAGACAACGGTAAAGCCCTCGTATCGGAAAGAGGAGATATACTGTCACACAATCCGCGTTTCAGATATTTTTGCGTCTTTTTTTTTTTCAACATAAAAAATAAGATTCAATACATACTGTTAAATAAACACAAACTGGATAATTGAGGAAAAAACATAGATATCATGCTCTATGTCAAAAAAACCTCATTCGTTCACCTGGCCTCCGAGGTACACATCGTTTCGATGCGACCCAGCCAACCAGCCTGCGTCACAAAAACATCCTTACATATGCTTTTTGCTGTGAATTTCTCAGATTACGCTTGGTGGTTTGTAGATCAGTGAAGTCCTTCCTTTCCGAATCGGTTCGCGATCCAGAAGGTGGGATTCGATCCGAACCGACTCTTCTAAGACAACGAGCAAATCGTCTTGTAAGTTTCAGAGTGCTTCAGAGATAATCTTTTGCCACGATCTATGAATGATGTGTATTGGTATCCTGGAAAGGTTTTCAACATCCTTTCAGTAGTTCTAATCGAGCGGAAAAAGAGTCAATCAAAGGGTGGATCCTCTACTTATCCATCACAGAATGAGGAAACACACTAATTGCTCTGGATACTCTAAGCTGGAGTCCACGTCTGAGAGTCAATGTCAAAACATTGCCTGCTCCTGGAGTATTGTTTCACATCTCAAATGTATGACAAAAACAACGTTTTCTGAGTAGCCATTTCAGAGACCCAATTCAAACGGAACACTTTGTCTCCCGGCAAGGCAACAAGATAATTTTTGAGTCTCAGTGCGTTTTTATTTGTTCAAGCACTCCGATTTAAAACCCTTCTTGTACGACGTAGTTCGAGCTATACTTCTAAAAACTTCAAATATCAGTGAATTTCTCACAATATGTCAAGTTTAATTGCCAAATCAAATGAATCAGCTCAGGTCTACTTCTCGAGGAAAGTTCTATAAGCTGGAGACACAAAGGTTGCAGAACGCTTAATAATGTACCTCACATAGCACTTCAATCTCCCTGAAAGAACGAGACAGCATGCAATAATCTCCATCCCCATGACAAAAATGTGCTTTCTACTCAAAAAATAATACATAACCCTCATAAGAAGTACAAAAAGAGAGGATCACCACAAATTAATCATCTCTTCCGCTTCGCCTCAGAGATGATCTCAAGTCTTGTACAGAGTATCCAGAAAGGCCACGATAACTCTGTCCACGACACTGGTAGTTTTCACACTTCCAGCCACTCCGTACACAGCAGCTGTGTCACCAGTTGGCAAGGTGGACCCTTTAACCTCCTCCACCGTTTCCTTCAAGTCCCGAATCAGCTCGTCAACCACAGGAACAGTGAGCCTGGTCACGGCAATGTGAAGAGCTGGTGGTTTCTGCAAAGTTGACAAATGCCACCCCTTCTTAGACAAAGCATCGCTCAAAGAGTATACATTCACAGCATCTGACTTGAAAGCTACAACGGACCCAATTGGGTCTCCGATTACTTGCAACTCATCGATCTCCTTTTGGACCGCAGCCTTGATTTTCCGTGCGGTGCCCACAATGTCCTTACATGACTGAGTGTAGCCGTCGTCGCCCATTCGAATCAGTGTGGCCCAGCAGCCAGCCATGAGAGCTCCAGGACGAGACCCGGCCAAGGTCGGTGACCCGTAAAGGCCTCCAATCCAGTCTGTGGACACGTAGTATTGGCACTGTCGGATCTCGCTGTTACGGTACATGATGATGGACGAGCCCTTGGGTGCAAAGCCGTACTTGTGTGTGTCACAGCTGATACTGGTGACACCTTCAAGTTGGAAATCGAATTTCGGGATTTCAAATCCCGCTCGTTCCATATAACTCACTATAAACGATCCCAAACAACAGTCTACATGAAGCAGAGTACGGTACTTGACGGCCAATTGGGAAAGCTGCTCGATATCGTCCATTATACCATGGGGGAAATTGGGTGCCGACCCAACCAGTAGAATCGTATTGCCATTGATCAGTCTCTTTACACTGGAAATCTTGACTTTATAAGTCACGGGATCAATAGGAGCCTTGTGGAGCTTTATGCCGAAATAATAAGCCGCCTTCTCCACCCCTGCATGAACCGTTTCCGGTGCAATCATCTCAGGACGGGTGATCCTTTTGAACCTTCTACCGTACTCCCTAGCTGAAAGACACGCCAAAAGAAGGGACTCAGTACCTCCTGAAGTGGTGGTGCCACATGACCCTATGTCCCCGTGGAAAAGCCGTAGCACCATATCCACAACCTCTGACTCCATCTTTCTGACAGCAGGGAACACATCCGGATGGAGCTGGTTGGCCACGCAGTTGATTTGGAACGCTTTAGCCTGCAGATCTATAAGATCCTCACCTCCATGGTATACAGCGCCCGAGACCCTCCCATCCTTCCAGTCTGAGTGTTTGAGCTGAGAGTGATGCACTAATTCTTGTAGAACCTCATCTTCTGGTAAACCGTGTTCCGGGATGCCTTTGAAGTAGCCAATTGACTTGTCGTCTCGTACTACAAGCTCAGAGTCTAGTTTTTCCTCGATCGTCTGCAACTCCAAGTCCACTTTCCGTCTGATTGGAGGTAACGAGAGGAAGAATAAAAAGAACGGTTTTGCCACGGCTGATATGAGGTGCTTCTGGTTAGTTTTTGAATAATGTGTACTTACGTTAAAGCTCTGTTTCAAGCCGTATCCCCTTATTTGTCTGTACATAGACCATGCGTATCCAGCAATAAGGTAGCCCAGAATGGCAGCCTTGAGAAGCTGAGTGTATGACAGCGAAGCTACGTAGTCACGGAACTCCGGAATGAGTTTCTCACTCAGAGTTGTCATATACTCTTGGACATCCATCTTATCCGATGAGCGTATATATATATATACTCTTACCGGTACGATAGAGAGGAATACTGGCACTGCATGGTATAAGAGTCAGGCATATTGCTCGTCTGTAGATTAAATCCATTGGTCGATATCCTTATTCTATTGAACAACTGTCTGAAAAAGATAGTGACATCTTTCTTCTATGCGAAGAAAGCCTAGAAGCAAAATTATTTGACTGATTTACAAGCAACCTCCTCTCACTTTGAATACGACAGTTTGTGAAATGTCCTAACCATTATTCACAGCGACTTTGAATTGTTGCCAAGTAACTTTTTTCGATTTTTTGAGCCAGACAGAGTGATGGATCAATGACCACCCTTAGTGATATGTATAATATAACAAGATTTATTGAAGTATCACAATGTGAAACTAAGGGTAGTCAGATGCGGGGGATCGGATCGACTATTTTCCCCGATCGACCGCTGAGATAAAATCGAAAAATATATGTTGGGTCGCAATCCATTTGCCGGATCGCCGAATCGATCCGATCCGGCTATGGCATTCGATTCCCAGAAACATCATTTTATTTCCAGGTCAATTGTTCTGGGTGAAATTCGTTAAATCTGAAAAATGAAAAGTATTTGAAGACTTGAATACATCCTGGTGCCATTTAAAAGGGCGTTATGACTGTTGTCGAAAAATTTACTAAACGAGGCTGTATCATATATTTTTACTCAAATGTGTCGAATCGATCCAATCCGATCCCGGTTCGCGATCCAATGGTGCGATTTTTGATCATATCGAACCGGATCTGACGATCCTTATGTGAAAACACCATAAGTATAGACCATCACCGTTGAGGGAAAGGAGCGAAATTACCAATGATGAATCTGAAAGTTGCATTCGGCCTTCTGTGTTCGTCATTAGCAGAGATTTCATTCCAGAATCCATCAAAAAGGTCCATCATGCTGAACGGAATCCACTCCACACGTCTTGCTGGTGGCCACACAATAGACGGTTGTCCGCTCTGCAGATAGACTGCATGACGAGTGTTACCACGCAGACCCTCTCTCACATTATATATTGCAGCTCCTGCTTGCGATCCAGCTCATCGGGGAGATGAATTATATCATCCGGGAGCCGAGCGTCAAAGTATCTGTAAACCTCCATCACCCAGACTTGCTCATCCTCGTCCCAACCAAGTAATACGCCAACACGAACCATCCCGGCAAGAGCTCGCATCCAGCCATGTAATCTCCGTCGAGCCTCAGGAAGTGGAAATCGCCTATAATTTGATTCCCACAAAAAATAAGGGCGATCGGGGTCGTTCAGCCTTATACCAAGTCCATCTGGCTCAAAGGGTTCTCTTCCATGCGGTACGTGAATAGTGGGACTTTGGCTCCTGAGGCCGACATAATCAAAAGGGTCATTTATTTGAGCAGTCAGCGCGCCCCGAAGAATGGCTCCATCAAGAAGAGCAGACGCTCTCTCATGCGCATGTGATATGGCAAAGACAGCAATTCCAGGAGTGTCAGCGTACGCCTCATACGAAATACGCAATCCTTCTGTCAGCCGGTCACAATACATGCACCGCTCCAACTCCTCTTCAAAAAGGCTGTACTGTTTATATGAATAGTCGAGCACTTTGTAGCCATCCTCACTCCGCTTGGATTGGATTCCCCTGGCATTTTTTCTCATATCCTTCAGAATCTGCTTCGTTGAGGCTGAAAATTGCTCCATCGGGTCCAAAGAAATAGCTCTTACAACAGAGCCTTTACGGTATCTTGGTGAAGGCTTCGCCTTTTTTGTTTTTTTGCTCATTAGAATGCGATGCTCGTTTACAGGGACAAATGACAAAGGCGGTCTGAAGAGGATGTACGGATCGAGTGTGGGGGATGGTGCATGAAGATGCATATCGCTTATGCATGCCGGAGTAAAAATAGTTTGTATACCCCAAAGCGCTTCAGATCCGGATCTAAGAGACAGATTTTAACGAGTGTAAGTGCAGATGGTCAAATCTATGAAGATCCGTCGTTAGCGTGGAGGGTGTAAATATGATTATCGATTAAAATACGCGAATCACTTATATAACACCCTATAACAGGGCAACACCTTACAAAAGCCATGACATTCTTTTATTCTGAGTGCAAATAGTCACTTCGATTGTAAAAAACTTATGAAATCGGATATTTGGTCCAGGTAGTCGATTTACGCTTAGTCTATCTGGACGGGATGGGTCCAACTGTTATGGCTGATAAACACACAAAGTCATCAGCAAAGCCCATCGTTATGCTGAATATTGATATGCCAATGTAATTTTGAAATGGTCATTCTCCACAGTGCCTCATGCTTTGTATATATCTCCAACAGCCTTGAGGAGTGTTTGAAAACACATTCCTGGGTACACTTGTGACAAAGTTACCCGCCCAACTTCCAAAAGTTTACCAGGAACCGGTTCTGTTCAATTTTCAGAGGTGAACCTTACATTACTCGCGACTTAAGAGATTGCTTAGGTTTAGCCAGCCATAGACAAGTCCTTAAAGGTACTCTGTAGAGTAGAGTTGGGAGATTCTTTGCATAAAGGTGCATATTGTGTCTCCCTGCACCCACAATCGGGGGTATGATCGTCAGAACACAGGTTCTGGGTGAAGCCTGACGTCGTCATCATGCATAATTATGCACGTCTCCACGCATAGCGCGAGGAGAATATATTACATCACAGTAACCATATACCACGAACTGTATATAATACGATGAGTGATGCAAGATCACAAATTGTCGTTATATGAGGGCTAAAATCGACACTGCTTACACAGAGTCATGTGTTGCAATGTATTGTTAAAACTTATTGAAATGAAACAAAGCCGTTTGACAAACCTCCTCAATTTCATCTCGTTATCGTTCAAAACACGCCATCATGATCAGCTAAAAAATGCTGATATATACCTTCCAGTACGATGTATTTCCTTCGCATGTCGAATTGAAGTCCCTATGCAGCAACATGCAGCTAAGGTACTCTTGCATATAATCACTAATGATATGCCATTGCAAAGGGCACATCTCCACTCGGTGGTAGCCCTGATTTCTTGAATAACGGTCAAAGAGTTTTACTGTGACGTCCTTTCTCATTGAAGTCGATGAAGGGATATCGTGGTTACTCCGAGTCTTACTCAACCCACCGTGCGCACATTTCAGATCGAAACCGAGCATATGTCTAGAATGAGTTATAGAGATGATTCAAGCTTGACTGATTTTTGAATCTTCTCTTCCGCTTCGCTTCAGAGACAATCTGGACCTCCTACCTCATTTTAGGAGTCGAAGCTCTAGATGCCCTTCCAGATCGCGTCCCCACGTACGGTGACACATAGCTGGACTGTTTCTCCTTCACCATCTTGGAAAGGCGTACACTATACGTCTCTATGAAGCCAGTATTCGACTTCAACCTCCCCAACTCATTCTCCAGGTTAATCTTGACACTGGTATCGACTAGCCTCTTCAATTTGAGAGCAGGACCATCGAGCTGACTTTGCAAGCTTGCGCACTCGTTCGAGACTCTCTTTACTCTCATCGAGCAGTCAGCAGCCAAAGAAGAGGCAGCCTGGTACTTTTCCCTCAATTGTTCATTTTCCTGAGCCACTTTTGAGTTTTCCTGCTTCAGAATTTCAAGTTCCTTTTCGAGATCCGCCACATCTTCTATAGAACCGTCTAACAGAATATTAGACAAGCTGCTTTCCGTCTCCTTTTGTGCGGAAAACTGAGAATCGAGTCTTTCGAGTTTCTTCTCCTCGTTGTTGGCCTCTACATTCAAAGCTTGTATCTTTTTGAAACACTCTGCTACTTTGACATTGGTCTCTTCTATTTCAGCCTGGCTCACAGATTCCTCGGCTCGCCTAGTGGATAGCTTTTCACCCAAAACGTCGATATGCACACTCATCTGCTGAGACCTTTTGTCGATAAGTCTACGAAGGTTGGCGTTGTAGTTAACAAAGTCCAAATGCTCCAGATGGAAATCCGAGAGGTCGAAAAACGACGTTCCTGCCAACCCACAAGTGGAGATGGCGGTGGATAATTCGGCCAGATCCATCATTGGATTCAAAGATGGCAAATTGTCCGGATAAAACCAATGGCTCTCCCCGTTGAGCCACTTGCTGATGGATTTCTCATTTACAGGGGCCCAGGATGGCGGAAAGACTCTCCACATCTCACGGTTGGATAGCAGAACATTGGCAGCCTCAAAAGGATTCCTGTTAGGGTCTGCCAACAGCACATGATCCATAGAGTTGAGAGCTACAATCTTGACTAGAGGAACAATTCTGTCGTTTTGTTTCCGCAAACTTTCTACAGAGGGTTGGTCTTCGCTCAGCATTGCATCGAACGAAAGCACAATCTTTAGCCGTGGAAACATACCGCGGTCCAGACCTCGATAAAGTCTGCTTGTAGACATCAGATGGAGGGTAACAGGAAGTGGTTTTTGTTCTTTTGAGCGATTCTTGTGTCTCGAGCTTCGAGTCACGTGGTCCTCGTCTTTTACAACTTTCTCCTTCCCAGACGATGCATCACTATTATTATGCAGAGGTGTGCCTGTGTACCTTTTACAGATCAGCTTTTGCCCAGTGATAAATCCTTCTATCAAGTCGAGCTCCTTATGGGATGAGGCCACAACGATGATATCTATGGGTTCTGTTTGTAATAGAAAAGCATCTATAAATCTTTGGAACGCTCGGAACTTTCCGCTGCCAAACAAAAAGAGCTCTTTGGACTCCATGAGAATGAACTTTTTCGGAATATAATGGTGCAGTAAAAGGTAGGGATTCTGGCCGGCCAGCTGGGCATTCATAGTGAACAGCTCGAAAGAGTCCATCTCTTGTCTTTCTCCGTTCCACTCCTGGTCCATTTTGGGGAGCTGTAGAAGGAGGGTCTCCTTGTGCAGTAGGAGCAGCAGTTCTATAAACTCTTTTTGCAAGCTTGAAATACTAGCAGGGAAGTAGAATGAGTTCCTAGAAGACATGGTGGTCATCCGTGCACCGCATATTTTGAGTGCAATGTGTCAATGTCGTGTCAAATAACCAAAAAGAATGTTGACAACAATGATTACTGACTCCAAAACAATGCATTACGTAATATTTTCTGTACGAGTATGCACGTGCATTCCAACAGTAATAGCTAAAGGATCTGTTAGATCCTCAAAACAGAACGATGGCCTGATATTATCAGAACAACCTTGAAATGCTATCATAATGTCATTTTCAATTCACACGCTATTGTTGTCAGAAGAGCATTGTTGTCATCCATAAATCGTGGCCCAACACTACAGACTATAGCTCTCGGTGGCACATCGGCTTTTTAATGTCATGCACGATTGGTATTCTTGGGATCATGAAAGTAGTCCCGAGGTCAGGATCATTCTGTAAATTATTGAGGGGCTTATCATTTAATGACATGACCAGCGGGCACTGTATTTTATGGCAGAGACTAATAGTTTTGAATGCGATGAACGCTTTGTGTTCGAAGTCAACGAAAAGCAAAAGAGGAAATAAAAAATCTAATATTCTCTCGTACTCCCATCCTCCAAAGACGCATACGTTTGTGACAACCCACAGACCAGTGTCATAAGTAAGAAAAGGAAAACCACGTACTATGCGCAGGGCGGAAGGTCCCCTTCAAGCCCAATGCAAAAGACTTTCTCTCATGTGTCCACAAATCGGTCGTGAGATCATCTCTGAAGCGAAGCGGAAACCTACGTGAGTATTGAAAATTGGCTACAATAGCCCTGTATTTGTATCCACCACCCAATTTACCTAGCCAGTCAAGATTGGATTGCATTGGGCTATTAACAATTCCTTAATAGGGGTCAACTTATCTATAATAAGCTCACCAGGACCTGCATTTTTTTTATCGTCAAACTTTGCTAAGTATATCCTTAATGGCAGCGAAACCTGACCCATCTCTGCGAAGATGCTTTCCCGTGGGGTGTTCATGCACGGCCTCAAGGACACTTCCCATGCATAAAACACGGTCTAGATGAATTTTGAAAGCATGACTTAAGAACCAGTTGAGGTGGTTTATTACATATGGTTTTAGTGAGAACACTTTGATTCATACCGCTCGGTCTATGCAATATCACATATTGTACCAAAAAAAAGGCTTTATTCCGACGAGTTGAGGGACCAGCCATGGCTGTTTCAGCTTCATCATAGATCGGTTACTGAAGAGCCATTATTGTTCTTTGCCAAAATCTATGGGTGTAAAATAGGTTTTATCTTGTGTATAGAGGCAACCCGGATTAATAAACACAGAGGAACGTTACCTCTTTATATACCGCCAGGAGTTTGCTGTCAAGTCTTCTTTTTAGGCAAAATGCACAAGGCCTTTTCATACTGACCAATCAGTGTTGTCTATGTGTCTCGACGGTTCGCACTCTCGGTATGACTCGCGAGAACGATTTGAGGCTATGTTTATGGCCCGAAAACTTGCCCATAGGAGATTCGGATTGATGATACAATGCGAGGTCTTATCGGCTCATTGAGCGACCGTTGCTAACAAAAGGTCGATATGCGGTCTACTGCATGCGTATGCATCCGCATATGCAGTGGAACATATGTTTGGTCTTATGCCAAACTAAGTGACTATATCACCACTTTCAAAAGATGACTGCTGTCATCATTTTCCATCCTGAAAATGATGAAAGTGGACATTCTAGCCAAGTATTCTTCCATCCTTATGCTTTGTAGTAACTAGCTGGGGTTACTGTACGTAGTATGTGCTGTCATGTTCTTACTCCCATCCTTGGTATGTACATCTCTGATATGAATACCCCAACTTGAATAGCTGATCGGTGAGAACATGTAAAGGTGAGACATGATTCTTCTCGATAGTAGACACAAGCATTGCTCGAGATCACGTGTATTACTGTGAGGTGTGACCATTGTTGCCCCAATCTTTGAAAAATGAGAACGCTGTCAAACACCGACAATAGGTATTTCCGACATTTGACAGGCAACGACCTGATCATTTCAGTGAGCTACCCTATAATGCTGTAACAACTCAGGCCGGGCACTGTATTCCCATCGTTGATCAACGCTTCAACTCTAAAGCTAGAGAGAGCTCTTGAATTCTCCCAATACCTCAAAATCATGCCAAACGGCACATCTTTCCTGGGAGGCGATTCTTTCAGAAAGTCGGGTTGGCTTCCGTCATCAGCCCGCCAGCGTAGTTGCTTCCTGTAAATATCCCTATGCGGAATGAGGTGCGATGACACGAGCACATTGAGCTTATCTCGTCAAAAGGAGAAGGCTCAATAAAAGGATCCAGCCTTACAACAGTGATCATCTCCTTGCCGAACGAATGTGCTATCCAGTCATTGATTGAAAAGCTCATGGCTGGAGGAATACCCAGTATTTCTACTCCACTGATGAACTCAATATGGAAAGTGCAGTCAAAGCAGAATCTCTCGTGGCACAGCCTAAACCTTCAAAATGTCACCAGGAAAGTGTAGAGACTACTTATGAAAAGCTTTTTGCGTTGCAAAGAATATTGCCGGTACCTTGCGATACCTGCAGGAAGGTCTCAAGTCTCAAGATCAAACCTAAGAAGATTCTGTCGATCTTCAGCAACAGGCATAGCGGGGTGTATTCAACGTAAAGGGAATCCACAAAGTGGAGAACCAAAATCACGAGGTCATCACTTGCTTGAGACTTGCCAATGACTATAAACTGAATGCAAACTCATCAATTCCAAAATCAAACGTTGGCAACTGCTCGAAAAAGTGATCGGAAGATTCTGAGCTGTACTCAGTGAGTTCATCAGGCTGTGTAAAGATGTCTTCATACTGCTGTCGCATGTCGTCCATTTCAGTGAGGTCTTGACCTGGTGTGACAGGCCCATAGATGGGACCAAACTGTTGAAGCTTTTCATGAGTCACATTCCACGAGTTTGCCAAAGAAATAAAAGCTCGAATGTCTTTGACGCCCCGTCTCCACGTAGTCCCATAGGAGGCCAGTGCCCCGAGATAGACGTGAAGCCTCATTATTGCCTGGTGGTGGTAAGACTCATTCTTGTAAGCGAGAAGAAAAAGGTCAAACATGGACATTTGAAAGATGAGGTAACCGGAAAAATAAGGCGAGTTATGGAACCCATGCAACTCCTCGTACCGCTGAACAATTTTACAAGCTAACGACGAGTGCTCCAGACAAATTTGAATGATCTTGCTGGGGTTTTGTGCAATGTACGCCTTGTGAAGGAGAACGGCAATAACGCTATACGACAGATGGAAAAGCAAGATTCGAGGATCCTGCATGTGAGGCGTAAGTCTAAGTGAGGTTGGAAGACTGTCGTAGAGCTCTTGTAAGGAGGTCAGTCCTTGAGTCAGCAGAATTCGTCTGTGGGACTCGTGCAGGTGTCTTGCTTTGAAGGAGTAGATCTGCGACATGGAGCGATCGTGAATGTACCATAGTCTGGAATGGTACGAGAATACGCTTTCTCCAACGTTGCCTGTGTTTGCATAGAAGGGACGCAGTATTCGGAAATACTGAATCCGGCAGCCTCTTCCAAGGACGCTTGTGATGAACCTATCGTGAATAATGACAGACCAGAAAAGAGCAGAAGTCTGACGGTTATCACAGACTATGCTATTATCGCTTCCGCGAGGAGACTCGTTGAGGTGCATTTTCAGAAACTGGGCTTGCGAGCAGCACATGGCGTTCAAAAGCCAACTTTTGGAGTCGTAGCCCATGCCGAGATTGAGACACGACAAGATGAGCAGTGCTTGAATGACATTCTCGTCGAGGCTGGTTCGACAGACCTCAAGAACAATGGACTCTGCTTCATGCTCAAACAACGAAAAAAGGTCTTTATGACCGCTGAACACTGCGCCGTAGGCTGAAATGGAGTACAGCAGCAGCTTTTCGCTAATGCTAAGCTTTAAAAAATTGGATTGTCTCAAGATTGACAACCTAAGCTTTGAAATGAAAAAATAGTCTGCGAAAAAAGTGTCAAAACTATCGAGAATCTTCTCCCTGAGGGGATTGTCCCCACAGAAGAATGCGCTGTTATCGTCAATATTGTACTCCCTCGGAACGTCGTCAGCTTCAAGTACTTGCTGTCGACCAGAGAGTGGTCCGTAAAACTCTGTAAGCCCATTAAACTCCCTTACTCTCCATGTGGTATTTGTCATCTCGTCCAATGCTCTTGGGTCGGTATTCTTCACCAGCGACTCGTCCACTTTTGGCAAAGTCTGCGGAAGCGTTGGATTTTCGAGAGACGCACTGATACGTTCACCCTTGGCAGGATTGATCGATGTGAGGTAGTTTTTGAAATTTTCAAGAATATCAGTCTTGATCTCAAGATAGTCCACATAGCTCGTATCGTACTTCCATTTCCGCCGGTCTTGGTCCTGTTGATACACACAGTTGGATGCGTTGTTGAACCGTAAGCACGTGCTGCATGGAAGCTCTCCGTTACATTTCCTCTTTCTTTTTTTGCAAAAGTGGCATGCTGATGAAGCTGTTTTGGCCATTTTATAGATTGTTGTTTTGCACTCAATATTCTCTGAATCTCTGAAGCATCTCTGAAGCGAAGCGGAAGAGAAGATGTGAGATTGTTTGATTGATAGAAAACTGTGAGTTGTAAAAGGGTGGTGGTCGATTTTGCTTTGGAGATTTTCTTATATCGATTTGTCGTATGTTAGATACCCAGATAGCATGACCCCTAATAATACGACAGTAAGTACTGGGAGGCATCAATCGGAACAGCATCATTGCATTGAGGGACTCCCGAGTACTCGTCGTATGACTATTTATCCAAGGCTTTTCGTTTACTCATCGGTGAGCATTCACCCGGTCGTCCGGTAGGTGGTCTTCTCTTTAGAATCACTACATTTTATAAATCTCGTTTGAATATCAGGCAAGTGCGAAGCCTCAGCAGCCTTGATTGCCTTTTGTCAGAGTCACCACCACTCTATCAAAGTTGAAGCTCGGAAACCCTCACCATCTCTTGATTGAGAGAAATAAGATTCGAGTTGAAAATAACTAATCAAGCCATTACATTTATGACTCCTTGAAGCAGGTGTATTCAGTCTTCTACAATTTATTCAATTTCTATATATCTTGAAGCCGTGATGCGTAAGTAACCATGTTATAACAGTACTGTCATTTACTAAGAAACAGCACGTGGCCGTCCGTAGGAAGAATAACAAGGCAGAATGCCAAGTTACAAATGCAATGTTGATTTGGGCACGTATCACATTGAAGACTAAGTCCAGTATATAAATGCGCCCCACTGCATGCATATGCAGTAGACTGCATATATCTTGGGGAGATGCAAGGGGAGTGGATTGAAAGGTCTAATGTGGAACGCTCCAGCCGGCTGATGAGCTCGGGGTTGTTGTGTACAGCCAACTCTCCTTACGAGTGGTTAACTAGAAGCCCACGCTGAGGTTTGATGCCCATCGCGACAAATGTGTGCTGTCCAGTGTGTGAGCAGCTTATGCTGCGAGATCACCTATTTCCGTGTGTACGGCTTGGAAAGACCTCATTGCAATTTTAGGTTTGTCCAACGAGGCGATATCAAAAAGGAGGGCTCTGGAACGAGTCAGGCATGTGCGATGAACGCAAAGTTACCAATATGATGAGAAATACTTGACGTGTTGGGAAAAGGGGGAGTGGTAGATGATCTGAAATGGTTGGTTTATGAAGGAGCGCGATAGTCGCTGATTGGGGTGAATTATTACAGTGAGAATATAAGCAATATACATTATGCTTCCGCGTCAATCACAACATGCAGAACAGTGGAGTTTTAATAGTTAAGCATAGTTCAATCACCAAAACATTATACTGCGATATAATTTATCACTGACGATATTATTAAAGGTGAAAAATGAGACACCAAACTTGTCTCTGTCCTTATTTTTTCGCCGATCCACAGTACTCTACAATACTTTCATTTGCATACAAGAAAATTCGTACGTTCCTGGATTTTTTAGCAAATGAAATCTTTAACTGAGAAGCACGACATAATAAAGTTACTTGAAATTCCCTTATATCAGTTCTGAGATTTTAATGTTGATTGCATCATAAAAATTGAACAGTCATCAACATAATTGTTGGAACTCAGGTTCCATATAAAGCTCACGTGACATTAAGTGCATGAAGATGCATATCGTTCATGCACCCTAGATTATATAAATAGCTTTTATATCTCTCATTACTTCGAGTGAGTCCGAATATATCTTAGTGCCCATAGTAGCCGTTTTATCAATAATGAAACAATGAGCAAAAGTTGCTGACACGGTGATGTTTGGTTGCGACGAAGGTATGGGTATAACATCAATTAATGATGTATCTTTCTCGATTATGGCTGAAGAAGCCGTCACAGGGACCCGTAATCACAAAACTCAGTCAACACTGGACCTCGCCCATTCGACATCCCAGTTCTATTTCAAAATTGCGCGAACAAAGCCTCTTACGCTCAATGATCGCAATTCTCTGATTTATAGACTATAAAATCTTTGAAGGCTTCAGGAGATTGAAAATCAGCTTTTCTGACAAGTACAACGTCAACCTCTTCGGAAACTCTTGGAAGCTGAACTGCTAAAGACAATTTTTGTTTTAAAGGATTAATGGCATCGTCGGTGTATTTTAGTTGTCCGTGCCCTCTCACCATCCAAACTGTTATGAAGCGACAGCAACGGGCAACAAGAAGTTCCTCTGTAAATGTCAAGTCTCTTATCAAACCTCTGAACTCGTCTGTCAGCTCGCCAGCATTGTTGATCACCATTACGCAAAGTAAAGGTTACACCCTTACGTAAATTATCAAGAAGGGTTTCGTTCGCAAGTATAGCATGCAGCAGCCGAGAATGTATGAATAATTAAACAATGGAATGATATGGCGTAGGCCATAGGATGACTACAAAGAATGAAGTAAAAAAGGGAAATGATGGAGCGGGTTCTGGAAACTATTCAACGCGCCAAGGTGTTTGGATGCGTCACCGAAATTTGCGTCACAAACAGGTCCTTACATATGCCTTTTGCTGCGTAATGTTCTCAGCGTACGCTTCGTCGCAATCAAAATTCAGACTGAATATTTTTCCCCTCTCTCTTTTATACTGTGTCGCATCGAACTCCAAATGTCTCTCAATCACAGTCGCCTGTAGTATTAACGGGAGGACTAAAACAAGCTCAGCATTCACCTTCAGTAGCGGCATCCTATCAGCTAATGATGATGGCCTCGTTATTTTTGTCAAGTTGCGGTGGCACAGCCCGGGACTTGACGCTGCTTAATGTAACACCCGTCAGAAATCTGTCGTGCCTTGTTATATTTGTATTACTTTTTTAGCCTATTGTGTTGAAGTTACCAAGATTTGCTTTGATTTCAATTTTATTCCATTAATTAGAATCTCTATTCGAACTGAAATTTGGAGCTTTGTTTGTTAATGAAATTGATCCAATACCATCACACAACAAGCAACGAGGTATCATCTGTTCCCAATAAAATTTTATTTATTAGGAGATTTGGCATTTCGGGAATCATCGAAACAAAAATCACACACAATCCACTGCCTTCAAAAAATAGGGTAGGTGTATCTTAGAATAAAAACAAACTGCAGTCCCAAAAATGGACCTATCTCTCATATCAACACTCACGTTGGAATCTTTCAAAAAACCAGGGGTATAACAGAACTTAAACATTATCAATGAGCTACATTCAGCTAGCCTGCGTAGCTTGTAAGCGAGGCAAACGAAAAGTACGTTCTATCATTCTACCCAACTAATACAGTGCGATGGACGGTCTCCCTGTGGATGCTGTGTAAAGAAAAGCCAAAACTGCATATACCAGGCTGTGAGTGACAAAAGACGACGCAAGTACCACACCGATTACATACATTTTCTTGAATCGAAATCGGATTTTCTCAAAGCATTTATAACGGAATTTGTGGCGGATAGTCCGGTTTTGGCAACCCGGGCTAATGCACTGTTGAGTGATCTCGACCAAAAAGAGTCTCCGTCTCCTGCGGAAAGCCCCGGGGAGAAGGACCGGGAGCTAGAGTCCTTACTGGACAAAGCCCTGAGTTTGTCATTGGAAGAGTCTCCTCAGACAGATGAGGCATGTTATTTTAATGCGCATCCAGAACACGATGTGTTCCACTTTCTCGAAAACCACGAGTTCATAGCGCACCTATACGAGTGCTTCAAGGAGAATGTGTCAAATTTCCACTATGGACTCTACGCAATTGTTGGCGAAACGAGAGACTGGCACATGAGATTCCCGGATTTAAGTTTTTCCGAAAAGCTTATGTACTCTGCAATTCTCGCATTAGGGTGCATATACTCCCAGCACGAGCTCTCTGCTGAAGCGGAAACGGTTTTCGCCTCACTAGCAGAGAGCTTGGCGATGCCAGCATCCAATATTCGCATGAGCAAGTACCTCATTTTGGGCTATTTTCTACTATCGTGCTATCACACAGGGAATGCCAACGACTCTCAGGCTTATCTCTACAATTCCATGGCATGCTCTGTGTCCCAGCATCTAGGGTACCATATATCGTATGAGGAAAAATGCGAGGATCGGCCGGACGCACCAACCAACACTCCCTTAGACTCTGCCATTTTGTGGTCCGTTTGTCTGCAGGATCGTATAATCACTTCTAAAATGGGCGTTCCTTGCTGCATTCACTACAAGAGAATTATAGCCTCCTTCTATCAGCCCATGCTTAATCCTGGTATGCCATTCTATCTGGAGGAGCTTGTGTTTGCGTACGAGTCTAGACTTTGGTACATAACTGACCGATTCACAGATCAAATTTACTCTACTTGGACTGATCTGGGTGATGGTCGTCAAGTGCACCAGTTGCTGAACGTGGGTACAAAAGCGCTAACCGATTTGCAAGTATCGCTTCCGGTGGATATGATGGTGGACTATACGGTAGACGAACCGCATAGAAACCTCTTGGTGTTTCATTTCGACTTTTGTATTTGCATGATGACCGTGCACAGGCCCTTTGTTAACCACAACAACACCTCAAAAGAGGAGATCCTCCTTTATTGCAAGAGGGCCACCAATGTCCTCAGACACATGAACAAGTTCTACCTTTTCAAAAACATGCCCTACCACATGAACAATTCGATTGTTACGCTGACGCTTGCGCATGTGGCTTTTCTAACCAGCTTCAAGAGTAAGCACGAACTGACGCATGACGAAGCTCGGCGGTTTGAGGCGATGAAAGAGGGTTTGGCATTTTGTTTGAGCGTCCTTCGTGAACTGGCAGAAGCGTGGAGAGGTTTGCATAAAGTTTTGGAAAGAGTTGATTCGATAGTGCAAGAGAGTGGGTTGGCGGTATCGTTAACGGGTCCTCTAGAGATATGACCCATGCCTGGGCGGGGCAGAATAGGGTCGACCAGCAGAGCGTTATTGGCACTGAGCTTTAAAGCTTGGGATAGTGCTCATTAACATCAGGTTAACTATAAGATTGCAAGATCAAGGTCTTGAATCTGGGCCACCGATCATCTTAAAGTCAAATTGTTCTATTGGGCTACGATCTGAGATCGTAAGATCGCTGTCTGTATAGTTACAGCTTCTGTGGCTATATGAAAAGAGCTGGTTTATCTTATGCATGACGTTATGGTGGGTTTTATGAAACCATTTCAGTGCTTGGTTTTTCCCTCCTCTACAGCCTCCCTGATATGAGAAAAGAACCATACACGAAAAATTGCTTGGAGATGGCCCACTCACCAGACATACGTTCCACTTTGTCCTTGACAAATGAGCATTAACGCTGCGATCAAGGCGGAGAGTGAGTCACGTACATCAAGCGTGCCTCAGAGTGCCAGCTTCTTATCATGACAACCATTAAAATAGTGACCACCAATTCATCGTTTGGAGACTGAAGCGGTTTGCTGCTGAGTGTAGATGGCTGTTGACGTGAAGCTGAATGATCCCTTTTCAAAAGATGTGAAAAATACCTATGTGGAATCGGTGAACAACCCATTCATGGACATGAGACTCATCACGAAAAAGTCCGCTCGCGGTCATATTGTTATTGAAATTTACCCAACGTTGACGTTAAAAGGTGAGGAAACACCACGAGAAAGTTCAATGAACTCATAGTGACAAAGAAGAGTCTGCCAATCAAGACACAACAATTGAAAACGCACCTGATATGCTTCTTCGTTCTGACGATGGTGCGGAGAGTTGTAAGAGTAGCACTATATGGTTGAGCAACTCCGTATGATTGTACCACGCTATCTTTGTTTATCTCACATCGAAGTTCCATTATAACGATATACAAGATGCTATAAACAAAGCAATGCCCGTTAACAGTATAACAGTGACAGCGCAATCATATTCAAGGCCGATCAAAGGAACGCTCAGATTGAAGAATATCTAAAGATGTGTATGAAAGAAGATACTGTCTGGAACTACTTTTATGTTGAGTACCGGGAATTCTCATCCTGATGGGCAAGACCCTCCCAATAGCTTATTGTAGTCCGGGTAAGTGCCATGAATTAGTCGATTTTTGTAATCAAAATTCCAGATCCGGATCTAAATCCGATTCTAAAAATTTCCACCTCTAAAAAATCAGGGTACTCAAAAAAATTCAGTGACCAAAATCTCACTTTGTGCAAGACTTCTAATATTCTTTCGTAGTATAAGTATTCGTTGCCAATCTTGTTCGTTTGAGTGTATTCTTTCTCTACCTAAAGCTGCTACACAATTGAGGCTATTCACCTCTTTTATACACTGATTGCACCAGAGTTATGGAAATCATGGATATGATGAGCGCAAATGCACAATGACTATCTTTCCGCCATTATCCGATCATAACGGTATTCCGGATTATGGCTGATAATCCGACACAATTAAACCGGTTTCAAGAACGATAACGTACCTGTGTGGTCCACATGTTCCCTGCATGATGCATGCATAGATTGTTGGGGATAACGATCTTGAATCGTATTTCTACATCTGCGATCCTAGATCGCGATCTTGGTGAATACATGTGGGAGGAATTCATTCAACTAGCCACTTTCCATAAAGGGCAAAGGATTAAGTCGGAGAGGTCTCGTGCTGCTGTTCATGCTGACTATGTACTGAATCACTTCTAATTGATGACTCTTCGTCAGCAGTACTCTGCCGTCTATAAGTAAATGGGCTGCCGATTGCCGATTTTGACCTTTAAAGAGATGAGGGACCAACCATGGCTGGGTCACCTTCATCATAGATCGGTCTCACTGGGGAGCCATTCTCGTTAGTTGCCATTGTCGATGGGTGTAAAATAGATATTATCTTCTGTTGGAACCTAGGGTTCAAAGAAAAGCTCACGTGACATCAAGTGCATGAAGATGCATATCGTTCATACACGCTAGACTATATAAGTAGCTTTTATATCTCTCATTACTTGGAGTGAGTCCGAATATATCTTAGTGCCCATAGTACCCGTTTTATCACCTTCTATATAAAGAATATCCGAGTTTTTGTACTGGATTGGATATGGTATCGATTGGATTCCATTGATTGTATCTCATTGCTTGTATATAAAACTATGGATAAAATGATTGCTGGGACTGGATGTTAAGGTCTTGTAGTTGCCTTGTTAGGTCCAGGGAGTTCTCTTGGGACATATTTATTTGTATTCAACTGTTTATTGTAGACTATATAATCCCGAATGCCGGCCCCGAATACATAGGACGAGCTCCTATTTATATTCCAGTCTGTCATCTACGTGTCAATAGATGCCAAGAGATGGTACCTCACGGTACATCTCACATATCTCACAAAAACACAGAGGAATGTTGCCTCTTTATATACCACCAGTAGTTTGCTGTCAAGTCTCCCTTTAAAGGAAATGCACAAGGCCTTGTCTTTCTGGCCAATCAATGTTGTCTATGTGTCTCGATTGAGGGTTCGCGCCCTCTGTATGACTTGCAAGAACGATTCGAGGCTATGTTTATTGGCACGAAACCTCTAGATGACTAGGCGAAAGCTTCACCCATAGGGAAATTGGGGTGTGAATACAACACCAGGCCTCCTCCCCCCATGGAGCGACCTTTGCTTAGGCCTTTTGGCTTTACTCTTCAATCGTGACAATAGATCTATATGCGGTCTCCTGCATGCGTATGCATCCGCACGTGCATGTGCACTGAAACATTTCTTATGCCGAAGTAAGTGACTATGCTCGGATCACTACTCCTAGAAGGTGACTAATGTCGTCATTTTCCTTCCTGGAAGTCGCCATTTTAGACTATCTTCCCTTCTTATGCTTCGGAGTAAGCTGGGGTTATAGTATAACGCTGTTGTTACGTAGCATGTGTTATGTTTAATACTGCTGACAACCTTTGAGACAATAGAAGACCATCCAGAAGGTCATAACATACCAGAGAGTGCATGATTAAAAAATCCTATTCATTAACATAAGAATATGGCAGACACGGTGATGTCTGGTTGCGACGAAGGGTAGGGGCATAGAATCAACTAAAACTATTTCTTTCCCGAAGATGGCTGAAGCCATCACAGCAGCCCGTGATGATGAAACTCGGTCAACACTAAAGCGTTCACCCATACAACTTTCCAGTTCTATCTCCGAATAGAGCGAACGAATTCTCTTTCACTTTAATGATCTCACTCCTCGACAATCCCCAGACTACTGTCATCAAAAAAGGAATCCGTCGAGTCGCGCGATCTTTTCCGCTACGCTTCAATGATCTCACTCCTCGACAACGCACAAACCAATGTCATCGGTGAAAACGAGAAATCATCTCGTCATGCGATCATCCACAGACCACTGTCATCTGGAAAATAAATGACGTCGTGCGATCATTTCCGGAGTGCGATCATTGAAGCGTGGATGATCGCACTCCTTTGATTTACAGACCATAGAATCGTTAGAGGTTTCAGAAGCTCGAAAATCAGCTTTTCTGACAAGTAAAACGTCCACTTCTTCGGGGATTCTTGGAAGCTGAACTGATTAAGACAATAGCTGTTGTGAAAAATTGATGACATTGCCGGTGTACTTTAATCGTCCGTGCTCTCTCGTCATG
>JAJLWQ010000354.1:59307-79363 GCA_030570875.1 Citeromyces matritensis
ATGATCGCACTCCTTTGATTTACAGACCATAGAATCGTTAGAGGTTTCAGAAGCTCGAAAATCAGCTTTTCTGACAAGTAAAACGTCCACTTCTTCGGGGATTCTTGGAAGCTGAACTGATTAAGACAATAGCTGTTGTGAAAAATTGATGACATTGCCGGTGTACTTTAATCGTCCGTGCTCTCTCGTCATGTAAACTGATTTGAAGGGAGTGCAACGGGCTTTGAGATTCCTCTGTGAATGTCAAATCCTTTACATTATCGAGTAGGCTATCGCTGGCGTGTATAGCATGCAGCTGTCGAGAAAGTATAAACGATTGCGTAATGGAATAACATGGCTTAGATCATAGGATGACTACAAAGAATGAAGTAACAAAGAGAAATGTTGTGAGATTGAGTTCTGGAAACTATTTAAGGCGTCAAGGTGTTTGGATGGTGAGGGGGGGGGGACGTCACATTTACATCCTTACATATGCTTTTTGCAGAGGAATGAATTATAGCTTCTCAGCTTACGCTTCGTCGCAATGATTTCCTGAATACTGGCAGGGAGTCCAACCGCTCTAGCTTCACATAGTTGGCCATTACCATGCATCGTATAAGTGCGAGCAGATACTTGCAATGGCTCACCTTGACTGTACCTTGCGATAGATCATTCACAAGTTCAAAGTATCTATCAATGTCAGATCATCTCCGCTTCGCTTCGATGATCTTCGATGATGATCACCAATCAAGCTCCTGCGACCCGCAACCCGCCGTTACCATCCTCTTGGGAACATCTATGCTATACTTCTTATCCAGCGACCTGAAAACCTTGACGCCAGAGTCATTCTCGTCCTTCTTGACCCTCCACTTGGAAGTACCTAGAACATCATCGAGCTCCTCGTGAGGAGGGAGATTCAAAAACACTTTACCGTCCTCCTCCTTCACTTCAAACGTGGCGATGGAGTGCTTGGAATCGGTCTTGCACGACCCTTTCTCCGCGCTATCATTCTCATCTCCCAGTACATAGTTTCTCTTGTGCAGCGGACACGAGACGTAGGTGTTGTTGTTCTCATCGCTGGAAACGATCCCCTGGCTCAGCACAAACGCCCTCTTGTGGCCGCACATGTTTTGCGAGGCAAATAGCTTGTCGCCCACACGGAAAATGGCAATCTGCGTATCTGAGATAAGCGCGGTAGTGGAGGACCCTGACTCTGATGCCGGTAATTCAGACGACTCGCAAACGTACTCCCAGTTCAGACTGGTCCATTTGATCTTGTTGAAGTCCGCCGCCTTTTCCACCTTCTTCTCATTGTCAGGCCAGTCAGCCGGCCGTCTTTGCCCTCTCTCTCTGATGATCTCGATATTCTCCTGAGACTTGTCGGTGTTGACAAACTGCTTAAAGATAGGGCTGTCTGCCTGGTCGTGGACCGCTTTGGCCCACTCGTCGTAGTAATGGCCCACCAGCTCTTTCATCTGGCTCTCCAACTCTTTGCACAGTCCAAGCTTGTCATCCACAACAACTTGCCGGAGGTACTCAATGCCGCCAGGCAGGTTCTCTAGCCATCTCGCCGTACGCTGTAGTCTGTCGGCGGTCCTGAAGTAGAACATCAGGTACCGGTCTAGAAGAGGAATCACTTGGTCTGGGGCTACGTTACTAGCTAGAAGCTGAGCATGCGCAGGCTTCATTCCGCCGTTGCCTCCAACGTAGACGTTGAACCCCTGCTGCACAGCACACAGTCCAAAGTCCTTAGAGTGGAACTCTGCGCAGTCTCTCACACACCCAGATACGCCTCCCTTCATCTTGTGAGGCGACCGTATGCCTTTGTACCGTTCCTCCAGACGTATGGCGAGACCAACAGAGTCTCCAATACCGTACCGGCACCACGTAGAACCCACACACGACTTGACGGTTCTCAGAGACTTGCCGTAAGCCTGCCCCGACTCGAACCCATGCTCGTTGAGCTCTTTCCAAACGCTGGGGAGGTCTTGCTTTGCCACCCCAAACAAGTCTACCCGCTGAGCCCCAGTGATCTTGGTGTAGACGTCGTACTTCTTTGCAATCTTGCCAATGGCAATCAGCTTCTCAGGCGTAATCTCTCCTCCCGACATTCGCGGAATGACAGAGTACGTTCCGTTCCTCTGTATGTTGCCCAGAAACCTGTCGTTTGTGTCCTGAAGCCCATGCACGTCCGCCTCCAGCAGGTGTCTTCCGTACAGCGTCGACAGTATCGACCCGATGGTGGGCTTGCAGATCTCGCATCCTATAGCATCGGGGAACCTGCCCAGGTTCTCCATCACCTGCTTGAACGTCTCATACCTCCGCACGTGTATAATGTTGAAGAGGTCAGCTCTCGACTCTTTGAAATGAACGCACAAAGAGTTGGAAATGGCGTTGCCCATCTTCTTCATCTCCGCCTCAAAGATCACCTTGACCGTGGGCTCGCATCCTCCACAAGCGGTACCGGCCTTTGTACAACTCTTTAACTCACCGACAGACTTGCACGCACCGTCTCTGATCTTCTTCACGAGGTCTCCTTTAGAAACGTCATTGCACGAGCACACTTGGGTGTCGTCGCTCATCTTGTCCACCTCGGCAGACTCGTCTTCGCCAGGCTTTCCAAACACAAGCTCCGACGGAGAACACTCCAAGGGCTTCCTCGCCTTGGTCGTGGCGGCATAGCTGGTGAACTTCTTAGTGTCACCAACAAGAATTCCTCCTAAAAGGTACTTTCCGTCCTTTGTAAAGATGAGCTTCTTGTACACCTTTGAGAACACGTCTTCGAAAACCAAAACCTCAACCGCCTTCTCATCTTTGTATCCCTTGGGGAACCAGTTGGGTCCATTTCTATCTGCGAAAAAGTCTCCAAAGGAGGCCACGTCCACTCCCATCAGTTTGAGTCTGGTACCAACGTCCGGTTCCTGAAACTCTCTCTCCTGGTGAAACTTGGCCTGCGTCAGGTTGAACGACAAAACATCGGCCATGGCTACGCCAGGCGCTATGAGCCCAAACGTCTTGTTGTTCCAACTCGCACACTCGCCAATGGCAAAAATGCTGTTGTCGGAGGTTTGCAAATAGTTGTCCACGGCAAAACCTCCTCTCTCTGCGGCCTTCAAACCACTCTGAAGTGCAAGCTCATCTCTAGGCTTGATCCCAATGGTGTAGCATAACACGCAGCACTCCACTTCCTCCCCAGTGCTAAACTTGACTTTGGATATCCTGCCCTCGTTGTCCAAAGATACTGAATCAACAACCGTACCTGTTCTCACAGTCACTCCCATTTCCTCGACAGACCGTGTCAGGAACCCTCCTCCCTTCTCGTCCAACTGCTGCGAGAGAAGCCATTTGGACCGATGAACAACGGTTATGTCGTCAAACATACCCTGGTCGTATAACCCTTTGGCGGCTTCCAACCCTAAAAGACCTCCGCCCACTACTATGGCTCTTTTTGTCTTTTGCGGCTTGAGACTCTCGCCAAACTGGAGCATGTTGGTCAGATCGTCAATGGTTCTGTAGACGTAGACTCCCCTCTTGCCAAACTCAAGCAGGGACTCCGACTGGATGTCTGAAGGGAAGAACTGAATGGGCAAGATGGCTTGCGACCCAGTGCATACAACAAGGTAGTCGTACGCAAAGGTACACCCGTCTTTTGTTTTCACCCATTTGTCGCCTCTATTGATCTCCACCACGCGAGAATCAATCTTGTAGTCCCACTTGGTTCTGTTTCTTTCGTTATAGAAAGTCTCTGGAGAGAGAAGCAGTTTCTTGAAATCGCGGTGCTCAAAGTACTCGGTAAGCCCAACACGATTGTACGCCAAATACGGCTCCTCTCCGAGCACGGTTATGTGATACTGGTTTTGCGTTTCATCTCGTGTTAGAAGCTTTTCCAGAAAGGCAATGCCCACCATGCCCAGCCCTACCACTACTAGCTTCTTCTGTTGAAGAGGTTCCCCCGACGGCAGCGGAGGGATCCCTTTGGATACATTGGATACAGCGGCAGTCATGAGGCGGAACTGGCTACAAACCGCTTTATATACAGAGCTTATCAGCGAATGAGAGCGGACTCGATAGTAATCACATCTTTTTCCGCTCCCTTGCATGTTGCATGGCAGGTTGCATGCGGAAAATAAACCGTGCATAAGCGTGCATAATCGTGCATGCATGTGCTGATGAGCCCGGCTGTAGTGGCCAGTGGACAATTGCTGCAGAGGAGGAGCATCTGATGTCGTTCCATCAGTGTGACTGGACAAGAAAAAATGGTCGCACGACTACGAGCTCGCTTACTGTTCGCAGTACTGTAGTTCACATTCAAAACGTCAATTCAACTATGTAGACTCATATCCCTCAGGTCTATCCTCCCTCAAAGGCATGAACACTAAAAGGGCATTAACACCCATACAGCAGATCCCTATTATCCAGAACCCCTTCAAGTATAGTGTTTCGGTGCCTGAAGTTGTAAATCTAAACACCAAAGAGAACAAAACGCCTCCAAGGTTTCCAAAAGCGCCTGTACTTCCCGATACAATACCTGTGTGGGCAGGGTTTATGTGAGGAACCAACGAAAAGTTGGCACCGTTACCTGCCTCCATGAAAAAGGCCATGAACGTTACTGCAACAATCAGTCCGGCGATACTGAGGTTCGGTACAAGCCCCATCCACAATAGAAACACTCCTTCCATAAACCCACATGTGAGAAGCCAGAACTTCTTCGCCTTTGTGGTTTTGAACCGCAGATAGAGAACGTCGGAAATGTATCCTCCTAAAGGACGTGACACCACGTTCAGTAAGCCAAGCATGGACCCCCAGTTGCCTGCAAGCGACTGAGTAAACGATGGTTCGTGCTGTTGATACAGTGCCGAAATGATGCTTTCAATGGCAAGCTCGCCTCCAAAAGTGGTTATATAAGCCAAAGCGGTGAGCAGAGTTCTGTAGTGGAAGGAAATCTTGACCACGTCCAGAAAGGAAGGAGATTCAATCGCTATGGCTCCCTTCTCTTGTACAGAGTCGCAATCAGGCTCATCTTCCAAACGCCTCTCAGAAGTAGCGCCCAGCCCTTTGGGAGGATCTTTCTCACCATTGGACTCTTTTTGACTAAACTCTGCTGATGAACCAATCATGACAGGAACGTGGTCCCCCTGATTCCGCATGGACCACTTGCCCTGCGGACAGTCTTGTCCGAACACCAGGACCATTACGCAAACAACCATCAGTATAATGAGAGGACCCACCAGGAAGGCGTATTTCCAAGAGTGGTCCAAAGAGAATCCTCTTCTCTGAAGATCCACCACAAGGGCAGGCATCATGAAGAAGGCGATTCCTCCACCAGCGTTACCCCATCCGCCAACCAAAGCATTGGCTCTGCCGACGATGGATTTCTCGTAGAAGATGGTGGTCCACATCTGACAAGGAACAAACGAGCCTCCTAGTAGCCCGATGAAGAATCTGATGACATGTAGAGACCCAGCGTCATGCACAAGAGGAACAAGAGCTGTTGGAATGGCACCTATAAAGAGAACCCCAGCCATCACCAGGCGAGGTCCAAATCTATCGCACATCGGTCCTAATGCGAACCTCGCAATCAGCGTAGCACAAAGACCGCAAATATTATTGTTAGCCACGTCTGCCTTGGACAAGTTCAGGTCCTTTGTTATCGAGCCATGCAACAAAGGCGGGAACGCAAACCACGAGAGGAAGGAAACCAGAAATCCCAGCCAGCTGAGGTGAAAGCATCTAGTGTGAACACTCTTGAGATTGAATATTGCAATAGTGTAAGCCTTTCCGTTTTCGGGATTCAACTCTGGTTGCCGAACCAGTGATTTCAAAAAGTTGCCGAATTTCATCTTGGGCGAGTACTACTGGCTTGATTTCTTATATATAGAGCAGTGGCTTATCAGGGATATATTGGCATAGAAATATATGTTCCGCTTTTCGTCTGATGTACCGGGATTTATTTGCACTTTGATAAGGCGGAAAAAATTCTTGCGTCTGGCCGTGCGTCGTGCATGCAGTATGCATGCATGCCGCATGCAGTTTCATGGTGGCCAGATTCACTGTGCTTTCATACAATATAATATATTCATACCTCAAAAATAAACAACTCTAGATGTATCGTAACTCTTCTCGCTCCACCTCTTGACTACATTAACCAACCCCGGTGGCCCGCAGACAAGCACCATAGTGCTCTTACTCTCATCAGCCACATACTCAGAGAGAAGCTCCTCGGTCAAGTAACCGCGAGAGCCGCTCCACTCGCTTGAAGGCTCCTGCGATAGACAGTGATTAATATGAAGGTTCTTGCAGTCTGCCTCTATCTTTTTAAGCTCCTCCCATAAAAGAATGTCTTGCATCGACTTGTTTCCATAAAACATGGTCATTTCAGTGTTATCCTCCTGATCCTGAACCACTTCTTGGATCACCTGGTAGCAAGGCGTTATGCCGCTTCCTCCGGCAACCATAACGAAGCGGTCCACCTCAAATGGTTTGTGGTTGAAAAGTGCTCTTCCTGGACCGATATACTCAAACTCGCCAAAGGGGCCCTTGATTTCGATCTCGTCTCCAGCCTCAAGCAAGTCCATCAGCATGGTCATCTTCCCTCCCTTGAACGATTCCATCGGAAGATACACCTTTATCAGCACTTCCAGAACGCCAGCCGTGCGTCTGCAGCTTTTGGGTGTGTAGGCACGCACCACAAAGCTGCTGTCCTTGTCTCTGAGTCTCAAAAATAGATGCATCCCGACAGGCAGTCCCATTGTCTGCTTGCTGTGGCTTAGGGCGAAGGAGAAGACCCTAGAGTCATGTGACACAACCTTCTTCTTGACCAGTTTGCTTTTGTACCATCTTTTCGGGTTGACGAGGAAAGTGTCGCTTTCGAGGTTATCCAGCGGCTCCTCTGCCGAAGTCAATCCGCCATCCTCAAGCCTACCGAGATGCATTTTGGAAAGCATCTTCTTAGCATGGTCAGAATGAATGGCCATGAAGTCTTCCGTAGCGTCTGTTCCCGCGGCCATAGTGATACTCTGTGGCCCACCAGGGTGGTCCTTTAGGTAGGCGGACCCATCGAAGACATGTCCCTTGACCACAAACCAGGCATGCTCATCCGTAGCGTGTGCCTCCAACTCTTTGCGTGTGATGATCTTATTAACGTTGGCAGGATTGGTCATCATGTCCAGGTCGTCAGTCTTCTTAACCAAGGTCTTTGACTTTGTCTCACCTTCATCAATCTCTCCCCAGTTGTCATCCAGTACGTCACCGCCATACTCCTTTACCCTGTCCATCCATCCTCCAGAGGTGTTGGCCAGCACAGGGTGCTCTGCTCGTAGCGAGTGTCCCTCTTTGCAGAGAGCCAGTCTATACCACCAGTTGTTCAGCATGGCGGTGACATTCCAGTACATGTTTCTAGGCTGGGCCACCATTCTTTCGTCCATGGCCCGTACCACAATGTCCTTGGCACCTCTCAATTGTGACATTGGGACATCACACTCCCAAAAGCACCAGCACAGACACGACATCCGGTCGCATACATTGACAAGACCCCCGTATTGTTCGTAGTAACCTTTTTCCCGCAAACGGTCTTCAGGGTAATCAACAGTGGCAAGTTTCCAGGTCTTGCCCTTGTCGATGCTAACCTCGATTCTTCCTATTCTGATCCCGCCACCGTTATAAGCAAAGCCCTTTACCGTATAGGTTTCTCCCACGGTGTCTATGACCTCGTTATGACGAGGTTGGCAAATGACACTCTGCGGATTGAGGTCGTAGATGGCGTATCTCTCGTCCTTCCACCATTGAGGCTCAGCCTTTGCCATCTCCGGTGTCACCATCGTGGGCAGGACCCTGTTATCGAAAAAGTGATACCAGTTGGTTGAAGGGTCATCTGAGATTATGATCCTCTTTAGCCACTTCACGGACCTGCCTCCAATGACCCCAGGAATCACCACTCTGAGCGGTCTACCGTGGTCGGGAGGGAGCATCTCGCCGTTCTGCTTATAGGCAAGCATGATATTGCGCTCGGTGTCCTTGACCCAGTTCAGCCTGACGCAAGTTCCGTACGCTCCGTTGGCCGGCTTGTCCCCGCCTTCCATACACACCCACCTTGCCTTTCTCATGGGTTTGGCCTTTTCAATAACATCCCACAAGAGTGGTCCTGTCCAGAGGGCGGTGGAAATCCCAGCTGACCCCCAGTTGAACCCTTGGCTCTTTTTCACCATGTTCTGTTCCTTTCTCCTGTTCCCAGCACATACAAGCGTGATCGGAGCAGTATACTGTTGGAACTCTTGCATTATCTCTCGCACCGAGATTTGAAAAGGTTTCTCTACCAAGCCTTCGATGGAAATGGTCCAGTCAAGAAGATCGCCTGTAGCTTCAGGTACAGCACCGTGGTTTCTCACAAAATGCAGGCTTGTGGGTGTCAAGAACCCAGAATCGTACAGTAGAGATTGGGGTGCCTCTGCATTGAAGGGATGTGCTCCAGTAAGCCTCAGCATTCGAGGATCTCTCGCCACATGGTGATCTGGTGTCTTTTTGTCGATATCTAATACTGTACTTGTCTGGTCAGAGCAGTCTGAGAGGGAAGTGGTTGATGATGATGAGCTGAACAAGTCGTTTGAGTGAGACATACTGGCTTTCTGGAGAACCCCTCGAGGGAAGTATGTACTTAAAAGGCTATCAGCGGAGGATATTGAAACTGCACATGCATGCACATGCATGCGTCTGTATGCGCCCGTATGCGCCCGTATGCGAGGTGGAAAATACTGGATAGGAATCGGGTGAGATCTAACAGGATATGGTCTCATTTTTCCGGCAATTGCTGGTGCATATGTCTTGCCTATGCAATTTGCGTAAACCATAAGTTGGCATAAGCTTACTGAATCCCATCAAGTCAACTTCTGGTTCAGCTAGTCATTTCACATAGAACTCCCTTTGAATAGATCAACGCCCTATTTTCGGACAGCGTGCCTAATACATTTTCGGATTCTCGGTTGCATGCCAGCCGTAGCCAGTCCTATTGTCATTATCAGTTAGACCGTCAACTCTCTGCCGCTAGCAGTACCTACGGCGAAAAAGCTGCAGCAGCATGATCTTTTCTTTTTTTCTGCAAAGAGGACACAGGGAACACAAATGATCATGTTCACTAAACATTCCATGGCTTTGGTATAACCTCCCAAGAAACGAGCACTAGATGAGTGAATTTTGCCAGGTGCTTATAACGTGCAGAGCAGATGAGAGTATTGTTTATTTTTGACCTGAATGCGAGATATTACATGGTTCTTCTGTCTTGGTAAACGGAAAAGCGAGTACGTTGCATCATGGGGAAAGCGAGATAAAAGCTGACTTACCTCTTTTACTCAGATGAAGAGGTGCGGTTGATTTGTGCATAATAGGCAGAAAGTTCCGGGGCATCATACATGGTCTGTGGGCACGGTCACAAGGCACAGGGCACAAATTTAATCGCCATCCAAAACTAGAGTTATAATGGGATTCCTTGTGCAAGAATATAGAGAGCAATCTTCATCCTCTCCCACCCGGACCATGAGCAGAGAGGTCAAAAACTAATCAAGCATAGACGAGGTTCAATTGACTAATTTCAGCTCAACGGCAAGCAGTGGAGCATCATTTGACTGGTCCGCTCGGCTGGTATCAACGTACTATTACACACATTAGCCAAATCTACAAAATGATCTTTAGGTTATTTCTTCCGCCTAACCTCGGCTCGAGGGAAACGAAATCAATCTCAAGACTAATTTCAAGGGCGAGCCACCGATCATTCAAATTGGAACAAGCCCTCAATCACGTAGACAACAAAGTCACTGCATATGAAGCGTATCTGTCGCAGTACGACTGAGTCATCACGCAGTTTCAAGTTTGTCTTGTCTGATTCAACCCACCAAGAGGAGATTCGACTTCACTTATGGACTTGGCCAAAGGTGCATAAATTGAGCATGTTTGTTGGATACAAAGCTCACGTGACATTAAGTGCATGAAGATGCATATCGTTCATGCACGCTAGACTATATAAATAGCTTTTATATCTCTCGAGTGAGTCCGAATATATCTTAGTGCCCATAGTAGCCGTTTTATCAATGTTCAGCTCCAAATGCATCCCTTGTGACTCGCGCGGAAGGGATACTTAAAAGTCGGCAGATGCGGCGAATCGTATCGATTTTTTTGCCGGATCGAAAATTGGAATGGGTTTAGATCCGGTCCTACTGTATTGAATTGAACATTTTTCTCAAAAAGATTCAAAGTAGATGAGCAAGTTGGAAAAGTTTATACGACATTTAAATGGGGGTATTTATAATTCAAGAAAAGCTGTTGATCTTGCCAAAAGGCTAGACTGTGAACCGAAAGGTTGAACGTGTCTGAGGATTTGAAATACATTTTGAAGCCGTTAAGAAAGCTTCTCTAATGCTGAGGTATAGACGAGGTATCTGAAAGAAAGGATACTATGGGTATAAAGATAGATTCGGACTCACTCGAAATCATGGAAGATTTACAAACTATTTACTCTAGTGTCACCTGTTCTTCATATGGAACATATGTCCAATAATATCTGCATGAGCCAAATGGAGTTCAAATTCCTCACATCACCTCTGAAGCGAGCCAAACTAGAACTCTGTTCAACCAGCTCATGTACTGATCAAGCGACACCAGAGTGTACACTCGCACCAGCAAGCGAATGATGACTTTGTTGTCATTTATTGATTGAATATAGATGAGAAAGGAAAGTATGGAGAGTCGCTGATTTAATTTGTGAGATATACTTGATGTACACACATATATAGTAGGTGTACCATCTCTTGGTTTCTGTTGACACGAAAGACAGACTGAAATATATGAGATATACTATACGGAAAGAGATCATTTCAAAGTGGAGAACTAGGCCTAATAGGGGTTATGGCCGACTGAATAGATGGTGAATAAGTCCTCTAGATCAGTCTACATATTGTCAGATTTACTCTCCAGTGCTCAAAGAACAATATGTCATGGTCCGATCTTAGGATTGATTATCGGCTGGTATCAAACTACTATGACTTATATTGGCCAGATCTACAAATTATTTTGAAATCACTTCACTGCAGAGATCTATAGATAATCACTAAAATGATGATCGAGATGTTCTCTGGAGCGAGCCACCAATCTAACTTCAGATTATTTCTCATGTGCCCCTCAATATTTGGGACGAAGTGTAACGCAAATTGGGTCGCGCATCCAAACACCTTGGCACCTTGAGTAGTTTCCACCTTCAGAGATAACCTGCAAGTTGATTTTAGAATCATCTCTTTCGCTTCGCTTCAGTGTTAGTCCTTAGTTGGTGATAAAGTACTATGGTCACATTTAGATGGCTAAATCTACACATTAATCTCTGAATCATCTCTGAAGCGAAGCGAAAGAGATGATTCAGAGATGATCAGGTACTCGAATTCTGCACAACCAACCTGGCAAGATGAGCGAAAAACGTCTTCAAACTCACATCCTCAGTGTGCACCACATTATTCCCAGCGTCTGGAATATACCCTCCCAAAGCTCCCTGCGAGGCATCGTCATTCTCGGACGGGTTCAGCTTTGAAAGAAGAAACCTCGCCTGCGACTTGCCCTCGTCCGTGGTGACATACCTCGGCAACGGGAACCTATCAGCGATAAGCGAGGCAGCCTCAGCACGAGAATTATCAATCATATCGTAAACCCCGGGGTACTCATCTCTGGGGAACTGGGCATCTCTCCATTGGGCAGCTATACCGCCAAAGTAGATTACAATGTAGAAAAACGCATCAAGCAATAACACCCGGTCTGGTTTCACGGAAACTGAGTCGAGCAAAACGGGCTCCGGCTCAGTTCCCTCCGCGTTGAACGAAGTGAGAGTAGGCTGGATCATCACCAGAGAGTCCCTCACGTCGGTTCGTAAGAGCGTGTGGTGATAGAAGGCTGTTTCATCGGGCGAACAGTTGAATACCTGCAAGAATTGCGATCTTCTCAGATGGTAGATGAATTGCGGCAAGAGAGAGAAATCGTTGCTTAGTCTGAAGGAGTCAGCGTCGTTTTTAGAGTAGTCTCCGAAAACGGTGCACAGCTTAACGAGCGATTTATCGATCCATCTAAGCAAGTCAGAGTACTCTCCGCCGTTTTCCAACTTGTGCACCACCAGTCTGGAAAACAAGACGGCTGCGGTTTCCTGGTCAAACGAATGGGACAGGTCCAATGAATTGGAGGTGAGTCGCTTTAAAGTGGTGACGCGAGTTCTAAAAGTGCCGTTTGTGTGACGGTAACTGGTCTGGAACTGAATACACACTTCTCCACCGGCCGAATTTTTCTGTTCGGACGTTGGCACGGTTTGCATTTCGAAAAAGACACCGTACGAGTGACGCGGAGAGAGCGAATTGAGCTTCCACTTGTTGGTGAACCCGTCACCGATTTGCGTATCGGCCACGTTTTTACCCTCTTCCTTCATGGAAGCTGCGTGGCCAACTACACCGGCCACCTTGAGCTTAGGCGAGGTCATCACCTTGAGCTGGCCGTCAAAGTAAGACGCAGGGTACCCTTCGTCGTCCTTGTTAAAGACGGCAAAGTAGGAGTTCTTGAAGATGGAGGTTTGGAAAGAGTCGGTAACTACAAGCACGCCTCCTGTTTGGTTGGCGAGCGATCTCATCTCGTAGACGCCGGTCTGGTCGTAGCACCCGGCAAAGATATCCACCGAGAAGGTGGCAGAGCTTCCGTGGTCCAGAGTTTTATCCTTTGCGTCCTTCTTGATACCGGACGCTTTATGTGCCAATTTCTTATAGAAGGCCAAAGATTTCTTGTAGTGTTTTGCCGTACCCTTTTCTATATCGTTGTGCGAGCGGATCGGCTCCTTCTTTTCAGTACCGACAATCAGCCCTGGCCCAAAAGTACATGGACCACCTGCGAAAAGCGTAATCTTTGCACACGCCTGGATGAAGGATCCCTCCACCAAACAGGAAGCTACAGAAAGCGCTGCACCGGTAACCCTAAGCGCACGTTGTCCCGATGGGATGGCCCACTTGGACGGTTCCAGACTTTCGATTGTTCTAATGATTTGAAACTCGGCATCGCTATCGTTCAAAGGAAGCAGAAACTTGTTAACTGTCGGGTTGACGCTGTTGGGCTGAAACTGCTGGTCCCACGTTCTCTTGGAGTTGCCGTAAATGTTGAGTTGTTTTTGGACTTCTGCGCTTTCAAACTCTTTCTTTCCGCTGAAAACGTGTTTCTTCAAGCACGCATCAAAGCTCAGTTCATGCACGTTGACCACCGAGTCGAAAGTGACAAGTCCAAACATGGAACCGGGCGGATGCAGCGAGAGCGAAGTGATCAGAACCTCTTTCAGAGCTTGCAAGTCTTCAGGCTCCTGACACAAGTCAACAACGTATAAAAACACGGGCGGAGGAGGAGGCTGGGCACGTGACAGTACATACTCGATTGTTGTACTTTCAAGGGACAGTTCAACGGGCAAACCAGCCGATAGCGACTCGGCATAATGGCCTGGAAGCTGATTACGCGTACTGCACACTGAGCATGTCCAGATGCTTGCACTCATGTCGACCTGGCAGTACGGGTTTAGAATTGAGTGGCAGCCGCGACAGAGTTGCGGGTCGTAGTTGGCCATTGGCAGATTTTCACGCGATAAGAGTGGAGTGTAAAGACACCCAACCGGCATCGACATGTTTTCCGCTTCAGTTCTTGTTACGGGGAACCCGTTCCAGTTGAACCGCACACCGTCAATGTCTTCAATGTCGTAAAAGTCCTGGGGTGTTAGTGGAGGGAGAGGAGAAGGCGTACCATTTGTAGGTTGTTGTGGTGGCAGATTTGGGGTGTAGGGATGTGCGAACAGCGAACAACGAACAATGAGCGAAGCGAGTTGTGAGTTTGAGTGAGCTTCGAATTTTTGCACTGATCTATCAATGATGTCAGCCTTTTCCTTCATCTGATGGTCTCTTGAATGTGCGTGATGCGACTTTTTGAATTCCAATTCCAGACTAAGCTTGTCTCTAGAAACATTGATCAACGAGCGAAGCGAGTTTTTCGAGTGTCTTAAAAATACTGAGCTATGGGTGAGATTACAGAGATTGATTTCAGTATCTTATTCAAAGAGGTCTTTTCTTCTCAATTACTACCACCTAGAATCAAGCTCTGTAGGGACTTTATTCGATCATCTGAGATTGGTTTATCATCTCTGAAAGGAAACATACCCTCTTGTGAGTGTGCATTGAGTAAGCTCTACCACATATGTGGTGGCCCAAATGACAAAGCGGAAGACCAACTATTTTGGATGACAGGAGAATTTCTAGAAAAAGCAAAACATGCCACTATTTCCTCCACTGATTATAAACACACGGCCTTGCTCTCTCGATTCAACTTTATACTTGAGAAGTACGCTCGTTTTTGTTTCAAGCGCAAAGACGAAAGTGCCATTGCTCGCATGACTAATTTGATTGAAAAATCGGGTCAAAAGAGAGTAAATGTTTTACTGGTTGTGACAGTGAATGTCCTTTTCAAGCTTACAAAATACCATGAGATTACTGAATCGGCCCAAAAGAACAGTATCTCTAATCTCGTCTCAATAGATGGAGATACTTTGACGAGTAATGTTCTGGAGTTTTACTATCAACTCGGTATATCTTTCTTTATCCAGGCTCTGTATACTCAAGCACATGAATACTTGTGCTATGCCAGCTGTATGATGAAGAGAGATACCCCATTTGAATTTGAGAAACGACTGCTTTTGTCTGCTAGCATCAATGCATTTCTTTGGCAGACAGATCAGTTTTACGCGAATGATGAAATTTTCGCTAAGCATTTCGAGTCATTCAGATTCCAATCAGACATGTATTTTGTGAAGTTATCATGAAGGACCTCCAAGTTGCGAGGCTTGTTTCGTTGATATCAGAGGAGGATTTCAGCCAGGTTTTCTCAAGTTGACTGGACTCTAGTGCTCAAACGCGTAGTGAAGAACATGCGCATTTATAAGCTGAAAAAGGTGTTGTCTGACTATGATTTAATGCCCATTGCTCAGCTTGCCGAGTACGATGACATCACCCTTCATGAAGCCCAAAGACTGGGAATTGAAGACACGATGGAGTTTGTGAGCTCAAACATCACCTGTCCCAACGGCCGGGAAATCGCATCAGACATCTCCTCGCCAAGATCCATCTAGTCCCGGATGTCGTCCATCGTTTCGTCCACTTTGTCAACGTCGTATCACAGTCTGCCTTTCTATGTTACGTACGATTTCTCAGGCCACACTTCACTTGAAAATTCAAAGGGTGTATTCTCCTTATAGTGATTATTTTCGTGAGTTGGGACAACTTTTCCTGTCAGGTCTTCTACTTGAAGTAATGCGTTCTCCCTGCCAATAACGTCGATATCGACTAACAACAGTAACACACTCGCAACAGTATCACGGTAAATGTTTTGCTTCAATGGTATTTGAATATTGACATCTATTCAATGATTATTTTTGATCATCTCCGAGGTTAGTAATCTCAATTTGATGAACTCATTTGAGCTGGTCTATCTCTGATTGATCTTACAATCACATTGATGAATCTCGGGTTATCGCCCCATAGGCCGAAGGGGCATCAATTGCATGGAAACCCGGTCTTTCCTGAGTGATGAGATCATTGAAGCGAAGCGGAAATGATCGCATGAACCTTTAGGCCTGGGTTATTCAAAGACATGGTGATTGTATTGTAAACCAAACCTTTATCTCTGGAACATTGCTTGCAGCATACAGCATGACTTCTAATAGTTTTCCTTTTTCTGCCCATGACATTAATGAATTATCTCTAGATGTTCTCTGAAGCGAAGAGGAGATGATCTTGAGATTAATTTATGGCCTATCTCGCTTCAGAGATTTCCGTGAGATCAATTTGTGGTCACGTCATCAAGAGTCAAGTCAGTCTGTAAGTTGCTGAAGTTGACCAATTTCTACCTGCCTTTGGTTGCTGATCCTCAAATCCTAGTTCCACGGCATACTATCTGTGAAGCTGACCCGGAGGAAGCGTAGCTGAAGGAGGATAATTTCTCAGCCATTGTTCAAGGGCGGAATAATGGATTAAACTCAAACTAAATTAGAGGTTAAGCTCTTTATATACTCCTAGTTCATTGCTGCCTATCTTCCCATAAAGCCGAGCAAAGTAGAGCAAATGGTTGCTCTGAATGATGTCTACATGACGTAGTATACCTATGTGGTAATCTCGACGCTTGATAGAGCGGAGAAAGTCTTACCGCCACAGTTGTTGAGGTTGACTGTAAATGATGAATTTGTCATATGCGTAAGAGTATGATGAGATTGAGTCCCACTCTTATAGACTAGGGGCTTGGTTATTCTGCTGATTCAGGCAAACTGGCAACAACGAGTAGGTAGTGTTAGAACTCATGTTCTATATAAAGCTCACGTGACATTAAGTGCATGAAGATGCATATCGTTCATGCACGCTAGACTATATAAATAGCTTTTATATCTCTCATTACTTTGAGTGAGTCCGAATATATCTTAGTGCCCATAGTACCCGTTTTATCAGGTAGATATGGAGGAGTCTGTCCATTCAGGTCATTTGTCATGTTATACACTTGACTATGATTACCTCAACATTAATTAGATACTTTCTGGTTGGTGTTTGATAGTTTTGACGAATTAGCTTCAAAGATGTGTACGTCAAATACTCGAGAACTGAACAGCTAAGAATCAGCTATGTGGCTTTGGGTAAACAGAAAGAGAGTTTTTTACTAGAATGGTATATGGATACGAAGGTGCGAAAGAAGATGTAAAAAACTCTGCAGGGGCCGGGGATGACGATATGTTCCTTGAAATAAAGATGTGCTTCATGTGGAGGAACATATAAAGACCAAGTTGACTCGATATTTGCGACGAAACATAAGCTGAGAAGCTATAATTCACTAAGCAGCAAAAGACATTTGCAAGGCTCCTCAGAATTGCACAGCTCGAGCCGCTAACGTACAAATAGCTGTTACTGATCCATCTACATACGCAGGATATACCAATGGTTGATGTTATGCCCATACCCTTCGTCGCAACCGTAAAACAGCGTGTCCAGCGAGTTGTCTTCAAACACACAGAAAGGTTCGGCCGTAGCAGAAGAGCTCCTTCTGTATGTATTTTTCTTCGCCGTCACCTTCGAATGCGGTCGAATTAATGGCGAAAACTGATTTCTCCCCTCTGCAAAGACTTCTCAAAGAACTCGTTAGAAAATAGTACCACTTAAGACAGACTTCAACTCAAGAAATATGCTTGACACCTCATCTAGTTGTCAAGTTTTTCCCGTTTCGGAGGTAGTTCAGTCCCTGATTGGCAGTTGTCTCTTCTTTAGTGAGGCTCTAAACTCCTTCCGCATATATCTTATTGCATTGCCCCTTTGAAAAGCATCTGTGGTGTTAGTATATGGCATTCTGGATGGAAAGTCACATGTTTTAGAACAAGCGTAATATTTACTGGCTACTCGCACATATGTCATAACGCCTGTTTAGGTTGTAATATTCAACTCACTGGAAGAGGTAACCACCCCCAAGACCACCATGAGCTTTCAACGGTGAGAGTCCCTATTCTTTAAGCAGAAGCCCTCTCTCACTATTGTCAATCAATACTTGATCATATGTGCGTCATGCGACATGTATGGGTTAACCAATGGTATCAGTAATTCTTGCCCTTGTGACGTTTTGAGTCCAAACCCCTTTGACCAAGTTCGATTGGCTGCATTTCATAATAATTTATAGGCTTCACAAGCTTGACGAAATGAGGGATCAGCCATGGCTGGGTCACCTTCATCATGGATCGGTCTCGCTGGGGAGCTACTGCTATTCTCGTTAGTTGTTATTGTCGATGGGTGTAAAATCGGCATTATTTTCTATTTAGAGAAATCCCCGAGTTGTTGTATATCGGTTGGATTTTGGATTGGATTCCACTTGACTAGAATGAAAGATCACTATTATGCAAAGTAGATGTTACACCCTGACGTACATTATCGAGTAGGCTATCGTTGCCGCGTATATATTAAGGTCTCAGAGTAAGCCTTTAACACGCAAGATTGTTTCCTCCATTAATATGTTCAGAGGTTCATTATGCACCCTTTTTCAGCTTTTCCTATTTTTTCATCAACATTTCCTTGTCATGTCACTTTGTAGATAATGTGCCCTAGAAATACTCTAGTACACTTTCAGTTACAACAAATCACCATCAGTTCTCGCGCTTTCTTCTTTTTCAGTTGAAGTAATCCCGCGGTTTTACCATCGTATAACTTCTACAGATGTGACTTTATTAAGATGAGGATCCAAAAGATATAATGCAGCTGTTGTATCTCGTCACGTGTAACTGTTTCTTATCACATAATATCATCTTAGATGGCAGCCCGCGTGGACTCATAAACATACTACCAGAACTCGCCATCTTAAACAGAGAGGCCACAGTCACAGAATTGACAGTGTGCAAGGGGAGAAAGCCTTAAAGTTGTACCCGGTAGGGTCTGAGGGGCAGTCTGGTGTGGGGATGTGATCATCTGTTCCGCTTCGCTTCAGAGATAATCAACAAGCGAAGCGAGTGGGCCATGAGTGAGCTTCAAAATAATCTTGAGTTGTGGGTGAGCTTGTAGGGACTTATTCTAGTACTTTATTTATTCGAAGGATCACTTTTTTTCCTCTCTTTAGCCTGGAGGGTTTATTTCCTACCCAAAATCTCAAGCCGTTGCTTGAGTGATATCAGACTGGGTATTTGATGGAGATGTGGAGGCTTTAACTAGCCTTTCTTAGTCTTACATCCAGGTCTATAACGAGAAGAGATACTATCATCACGAAATTTGTGCATGAGAAGAAAACAATACCGCCATTTTAGCTGATATGTATCCGAATGTTTCAAAAAACTTGGTTTTCACCACTGTGTTTTTTCCCAACTACTTTGCGCAAAGCATATTGTTTGGGTCGTACCATGAGCAAAATTAGGCTGACGATTGTTGTTGTTCCTTCTGGCCAATTATTTGGATGTATTCGTTGTTTTTTCTCAGATCTCACTCGTGCCCATAGCCAGTATGGTACCATCTACTCAAAAATCGTGCTGCTGAAACTTGCGGGAGTTTTTGATCAAGAAAAAGAAAAGAGCTTATGGACCCGGTAAGCTGGTTGAAACGAACATAGCAAAACTCATCAAATGAAGCGCCCTGTGGTGAGTGTGAGTGGGCATCATTTATGGCGATGAGGCTCTCAGAATTGCGATGGACTGAAAAGAGTCCTGAAATGTGGCCACAAATTTATCAAGATCGTCTCTCTCAATAACACCATCTCAGGCTTTGATCATACAACTAGCAAGACTTCCCAGGCAAATTGGGGGAGATATATGCCTTGGTCATCTGATATTAAATTTCTTGAGTTGTGCCGTTGCTTTGCTTAGCTTTAGCTGATGTTCTCTTAGCCATGATTTAAGGGCGAAGTAATCAATTAACTATATCTAAGTTGGAGGGATTGGCTCCTTTATATACTCTCAGTCCATTGCTGCCAATCTTCCCATAAAACCGAGCAAAGCGGAGCAAGTGGTTGCTCTTGATGATGCCTACATGATGTACTGTACCAATTGGGTAATCTCGACGCTTGATAGAGCGGAGAAGGTCATTGTGCATCAACTCTAACGCTAAAACATACGGAAAACGCCCTTGGCAAGTTCGGGTCTTCTGTTCGAGACCTCAGGCCATGCCGGCCTTGCGGGGAGGCTGCAGTTGTTATGTCAGCACTTTATATTGTCCCCTATTGAGGCGGTTAATTAACCTTTGATTACCTCATCGTGCATTTATAGAGCACGGTCTTCTGCTAATGTGCAGAGGAGCATTTCCTTGGACTTATGCTGCTAGATGATGATGATGCTCAAGTCAACACTAGCTCAGTGGGACGGACGCTATGCATCTCGTATGAATCACCACTTATATTTGGAAGGGAAGCAATATTATGCTTCACTGTATTCTTCCCTTCAGCATTATTTGCTGGTATTCGGACTGGAATAATTATATAGCTATGGTCGTTAATAGTATAATATTGTTAGATAATATATTAACTTACCCATAGCTTAACAAAA